>PVIH01021108.1:0-30594 GCA_004025045.1 Sigmodon hispidus | reverse complement strand
AGTGTTGGCCTGTTTCCAGAGCAGTCAGCAGGCACATTAGTGACTGCTGCCCAGAGGGAGGGAGTTGCTGTGAGTGGATGAGAGGCCCTGTCCAGGGTTTGCATGTATCGGAGCCTCGGCAACATTTCCTAGTATAGAGCTGGGGGAGGTCCAGGATTTCTTGATGTGATTGGTGATACTGAGCCTGCCTAGACAGTAGCCATGGATGGCAGCTCCCACTGTCACTGAGGACATGTTAATAGAGTACCTGTCTATTGCGTAAGGGAAGCAGGGCAAATCTGGGAAGAGCCAGAGCACACCCATGAGCATGCTTCCGGGGCAATGGGGAATTCATTCCTCAGACTTGCTTCTGGTTACAGCTGATCCTGCTACAACACAGCCTGTGTAACTGTCTCTGGGCAGCATGTCCTCCTGGCCTGGCCTTGTCCAGTATTGACTCCCTATAACTGTACTACTGTTAGATTCTGAATAAAAAGCAAAATAGTAAGATTACAGGCTCTTGGGGAAGCTTCTGGGGGTTCAGAAACCATCACCTGTTAGCTGTGTGAGTGTGGGTAAACCACTTAACCTCTCTGTACTTGGTTTCTTCACCTCTGTGGTGGGGATGATATGACTGACAGTATGCAGTATTTCAGGGAGTTCTTACAACAGTTCCGTTCTCCATCTCTTTGTTTGTTTGGTTTGGTTTTTTTGAGACAGGGTTTCTCTGTGTAACAGGACAGCTCTGGCTGTTCTGGAACACTCTATAGACCAGGCTAGCCTCAGACTCAGATATTTACTGCCTCTGGGTGAAGATGTGTGCCATCCCCACCTGGTCTAGTCTTTGTCTTCATTGTAATGATATTTTATCAATAAGTCAGAGGTGATGCCATAGGTAGTTGCTAGTCTTGGCCTGGCAGATTTCTTTCGACTTGGCACACAGCCTAGGAGCGAGGAGTATGGTACAGAAATGTACTGGGATGCAGCTGGGGACCTCAGTCCCTTAGCCTAACGTCCTTCCTACCTGTAGGAAGGGAAGCTAGGAGACCGTTCCCTTGATGCCTAAGGGAGCTTCTTCTAGTGCCTTTAGCTTGCTGGCATCCCAGGTCTCCTGGGACTGCTGAGGAGTGACTTCTCTGTTCTTCCTTCCCCTCAGGGTTGCTGAGAAGGAACCCATCAACAAGATGTCACTTCACAACCTGGCCACTGTGTTTGGCCCCACGTTACTGAGACCCTCAGAAGTGGAGAGCAAAGCACATCTCACATCAGCTGCAGACATCTGGTCCCATGATGTCATGGCCCAGGTACTACCAGCTGTGTAGACCTCTAGGCAGTTCTGAGGCCCCACCTCCCCTCATAGGCAGCTCTATTAGTGGTATACAGGGTGCCCAAGCACAGGGCTACAGAGCATCCTCCCTGTTTAGGCCAAAACACAATGTATAAGTCTAGACAAGAGTTGAAGAATGTATCTCCAGGTGCTAGCTGAGAATACCTCAGTTGGGGGTTACAGAAGACTCAGGGCCAGGGGCATGAAAGCTCTGGGGTTGCTTTCAGGGTCAGGCTTTGTTGAGATACTTCAACACCTCCCACAGGATGTCCAACAAAGCTGATCTCAGGCCCACACTAGAAGCTTCTGACTTAGACAGGGAAGTGGCTCCTGGCCCTGCTGCACCTCTAGTGCTGTAAATGAGCGCAGAAAGCCGGGCTTCCAAAGAAGAAAGACGCGAGAATGAACTTGGGGTGTGACATGAGCAACAGAGAATTGGTTGCAGCTTGGGGGTCATGTCTTCTCAGCATAGTAGGTGAAGGGGGGTCTAGAACATGAAGACCACCATAGCATGAACTCTAGTTAGTCTTAATAAAAACCTGGAGCCAGATATCAGGGTAAATGCTAAAAGATCCGAGAGACAAAAGGCCCAGCCACTAGTGTCATATTACTTCTACTGAACCCTGAGACCAAAGGGGGAAAATTCTGTCTCTGAATCCTCAGACTGAAAAGATGAGAGGGCAGCGCCAGCCACTAGTTAGCCATGGAGCCCAGACAGTGGTGGCGCACACCTTCAATCCCAGCACTAGGGAGGTTGAGACAGGAAGTGGCATGGCTGGGCAGAGAGAGGAATATAAGGCAGGAGGAGGCAGGATCTGCCCCTTTCCGCCTGAGGATTGAGTGGAGATGAGAAGTCTCTCTAGGGGCTGGCTCCCTTGTCCCTTTGACCTCCAGGCACGCTTTATTAGAGCTCCACGAATCATCACCACAGACAGAGCACAGCCTCAGTCTCCTTGTCTCTCCACAGGTCCAGGTTCTCCTCTACTATCTGCAGCACCCCCCCATTTCCTTCGCAGAACTGAAGCGGAACACACTGTACTTCTCCACAGATGTGTAGCCTGAGGCAGGCAGCTGTGGGGGTGGCCAGAGCCAGCCCTCCAGCCATGGCCCAACATAGACTTGAAAGACTGCAACAGAAACTCCCCAGCCTAGCACTCCAGAGTCTAAGGGAAGCCACCTTCCAAGAACTGGAACCTGTGCATCTTCTGTGCCACCCTGTACAAAGCCAGCCGACCAGCCCCCTGCCCCCTCGCCACACCCCAGCTCCTACCCTCTGTACCTTTGCGTGTGTCTGATGCTCCGTGCCGTCCAGGAACTGTTTTATGTATATTTGTCATGCAGAAAAGGTAATGGCTGAGCTGGTGTGGGCACAGACAGCTACTTTGTTCTTTCATTTCTCCCAACACTTTCTGCCTGAGTCCAGTCTGGGGACTTTTATTTTGCGCTATGTAACTGCTGCCAGCTTCTCCTCTCCTGGCCCTGCTCCCAGATTGCAGCCTCCCTGCAGTGTCTCTGCCCTCTCCATCTTCCCAGCCTGCTGCATGCATGTGCAGCATGGGGCTTTGCTTCATCACTGCAAAGTTCTGCAGAGGCCCTGGGCAGTGGTGGCCTGCCTATCTGATGTGCTGCGAGCCGCCCTGGCCTCATTGCTCTCCACCTATGGAAGCACACCTGCTTTCCTTGCTGTCTGTGCAAATGTTGAACAAAGAGACAGACACACACTAATCCTCAGCTTAGCACAGAGCTGGAGAGCTGATTTCTGGAATGTTCTATTTGAGAATTGCCCTTTCTGGGGTTTGTCTGTTCTATTTCCTGCCTACCATGAGGCATCTTCAACTGTTTTCTTCTACTGCTGAATTTTCTGTTACCTTTCCCCTGTGTTATTTTGAGTGTAATGACTTACAAGTGTCCTGCTATCAAGAGAGGTCAGGAATGCACCTGAGGGTGTGGTGGGCGCCCAGGCTGTGAAGGAACAGGACAGATGGAGCAGGCAGCAGTGGCGAGTCAAGGGAAGCCAGTCTTCACAGTAAAGACCTGCAGAGGCTATCTTAGTGGAACCTCTTGGAGGGCAACTTCTGTGGCTGAATCAGGTATCCAGATGAAAGCAGGCTGTGTCCTGGAACCTGGAACCTCATATACCTCGTGGTACTTTTGCCTTAGATTTTACACTCTCAACAGCCAAGCACTGCCACGGGGCAGCCACGTTGCCATGAGTGCTCCAGAGCCTAGGGAAGAAGGCACAACCCATGGAATGGTCTTGCCCTGGCACTGTCCCAGCATCTAAATACAGCCCTGTGGATAATACCAACTATTCTAGGAGTTGGGAGACAGGTTGCTTCGTGTGTTCTGCTGGGGTACCAGAGGATGGGAGTCAGCAGGTGTCATTTCCAGCTCTGCAACCTATTGCTTGGTACTAGAGATGATTCCCGAAGCACCATTTCCAGTCTGAGGAGCAACTACCAGCCTGTGTCCATTAGCAGGGAATGGTGCTCCTGTCACAGAGGCTTGAGTTACCACACAGCTTCTTGAATCTTCTGTGTGAAAGAGTTGATTCTTGGCCCTCAGGATTGGGGAGACCAGCTCTCATTGCGTGTGCTCAGGGCTAAGTCTAAAGATGGGTTTGCTGGTCCCCAAGCTGTTGTGTCTGCTGGTGAGAGGCAGGGCTCTTTCAGGTCCTGTTCATGCCTGTTGCCTTTGACAGAACGGTACATACAGGACAAAAGAATGCCAACTTCCCAGCTGCCTATTAGCAGTTTAACAAGGAGCCTGGCTGTCTCAAACAGGTGAAAGAGAATGCCCATGTATAGCGATCACATCATTTAGCTACTATCTTGGCACTCAGGTGCTGGTGTGTGGCATTCTTGCTTCCAAAGAATTGACAGTAACAAATTATCAAAGCCCATCAAAACAGTGCCTCCTGTCTCTTTGAAACTAGGAATGTTGGCTTCTGGGCATTAGCTACTGCTGTCCCAGGTTGCTTAGGCAATATAACAGCAGGAAGGCTGGAGGAGGATCTGAGAATTAAAGGTTCTTATTATTTATAAATTCTACCCCAAGTGGGGCAAAGTCAGGTGCCAGACCTGAACTGAGGTGCACCAAGGAAGTATCTGGTATTTCTCCTGAGACAGGGGCTGTGCAGCCCAGAACCCCATCACTGCCAGCAGGACTCCGGGAGACAGGGTCCAGAAATCCCAGGCATGCCTCTACTTGCTTGGGCAGTGAAGGAGGGCTGCCAGCTTTTGCTGACAAGGTAGGATGGGACCCCTAATAAGTTGGTATGGATATATTTTTTTTGTCTCTGTTCTGTTTAAATTTAATGTAGATTATTATAAATTGATGTAAACCAGGTGAGAGGGAAATGTTAATAAAAAAATTGCAAAGCCCCAACATTTGCACAAAACTCAGCCCTGAGGTGTGGATGTTTGTGTTCTCAGTAGTCCAGGGAAGATCACCAATCTAAATATTTAAATCCTTCCAGCTGCACCCAGACGTGTTTCCAGGAACCTCTCTTCTGACTTTGTGGGGATGGTAGCGGTGCAGGGGAAGCTCTCCTCTCACTTCACACATGTCCAAGTCACTGCTGCTGTAGTTCCCTCATGGGAACTAACCATGGGCCTGGTCAGAGTGCCTGGAAAAGATGGCAGAGCTGGTCCACTGGCCTTCCACTAACTTAGCTGTTTTCCTTAAAATGGTCATGTCCTTTATGGCAGCCTTTGCTTGTCAGAGACCTGTGTTCCCCACCAAGAGCCCACTCTCCTTTGGGGGAGCCAGTAGGGTTTGTATGGGACTTCCACCAGCCGAAGCCATTGGACACTGTTTATTCTAGAGATCAGGAACAGATGTGTCTGCAAATTGCTGTTTGGTTTATGAGCTCATACTGACCCCCTAGCCATCTAAAACAGGAAACTATTCATCTCGATTGAATAGTCCATGTGGACAGGGCTTGGCTTGTTCAGCTGATGTCTACGGACAACTCTGAGGCTCCTCTTTGCCAAGATAATTGTGATGGCAACATTTCTCGTATTGGGACTGGTACAAAAGACCAGCTGGTCAAAAACCTGAGACACCTGGGCACTTTAACATGTACCAGGTAGAATCCATCCTTGCTTCAAGGTATTGCTAGATGAAGAATTTTTACAGTGTAGGAATTTTTTTTTTTTTTTTTTTTTTAAGAGCTCTAGGGTATGCTTCAGCTGGTCTTTCAGTAATGAAGCCTCAACTTATGGAAATAGGGCAGGCATCATACAGAATCCACTGGGGCAGAGGCAGGGTGTTCATTAATACAGAACTTGCCTAGTATGTATGAAGCCTTGGGTTTTTCCTTTTTTTGAGACAGGGTCTTGCTGTGCAGCTCTGCCTGTCCTGGAATTCTCTCTGTAGACCAGGCTGGCCTCAAACTCAAGAGCTCTGTCTCTGTCTCCCAAGTGCTGGGATTAAAGGCATGCGCCACCACCTGACTAAGCCTTGGGTTCTGTCCTCAGTAAATGAATGAATGAAAAGGATTCAGAAAAGAACATCAGCTCTGTGCACTAACTTAACTCATTCCAAGGAACCAGCAGAAAGGTGTTATCTGGGCTTGATGTCACTGACATACAAAGACACAAATGACTAACGCTGAAGCTGAGTCTGTGAATGCTGCTTGAGGATAAAGAGATGAGGAAGGAGGCAAAGAGAGAGAGGGTTAGCTAGTACAAGGCAGGAAGAGAGACTGAATACTGGCTGAGGGCAGCCAGTGCCGGGCTTTGCTGAGCCTCCTGTACTGCTGACAGGAGGGCAGGACTGAGTCCATGAATTCCATCTTACCCACACACTACAGTATAGCGTAGCTCAAACATAAAAGGCTAGTTTTGTACTATGGCATAACTGGGCTGAACTTTTGAAATAAAAAACTCTAAAAGCCAAAGAGAAACTTAATGGAGAACAAAGGTGGTGGTGAGCAGGCCTTCAACATTCGATCTGGACCAGTAGTAACTGTCTGGTTGAGCTGACAGGGTAACCAAAGCAAAATGCTCAGGTATCTTTAAACTGGCTGGTTCAGCAAGCTGCATGTGCGACCATCAGCCCAATGGGATTCTCTAGGAAGGCAGAAGTTACCAGCATATTGCAGTGCATCTGAGAACATGGCTAGACTGTGCTTCTGAGAGGCCTAGCTGACAGAATGACTGTGGTACACTTTCCACAAACCGGGAGTCTAGCATTCCCAGAGTCCTTTGCAATTTCCCAGTCTTTCCATGGTACTGTCATCGCTTTGGGCCACCTGCTATCATTTGTGGGAGGTGTGAAATCAGAAAAATAAACTCTTTATAACAGTACATATGCTCCCTAAAAAAGAAAACAACCCCCCCACACACAAATAGAAATTTTGCCGGCATGTATGTCTGTGCACTGATGTCTGGTACCCTCAGAGGTCTAGCCCCTTGAATCCCTGGGACTAGAGTTACACATGGTTGTGTGGGTGCTGGGAACTAGACCTGGGACCTTTGGAAGAGCAGCCATCTCACCAGCCCCCATATACACATTTTAACAAAAACAGGAAAGATATTAACTGAAATGACATACTTGCCTGGATGGCATACTTTTACTCTGCCCCACCCTGCACTCAAGGTGAATGCTTGCATAGGGTCTGAAGGCAGAAGAGCATCCTGACTATGGGCAAACATATTGCCACTTCCCTGTTCACAGCTGGAGAGGTCAGGACTGAGCCCAGGTCGAGCTCAATTCTTAACAGTCAACACATTGCCTCATGATCTTTTTACTGCAAGAAGGCATACTATCTACTCTGAAAAGCATTGTTGGAATTCAGAAGTAGAAAAGTCTGACTGCTCCAATGGCCAGAGGCAGAGAACAGCGAGGTGGTTCCCTCACACCAACTGTAGAGGCAGATAGTTGGCTTCTCTCCTGAAGCAATGCCAAGTGTGTAGAAATGCCCCAGCACACAGCTCCGAAGGTGACTGGCTTCTCCTTCCTTTCAGGCCACTTTTCTCACCGTAGGTAGTAATCAATTGCAGCAGAGAACGCAGCAAAACCTCCACAACCTATGGCCCCAGCCTTTACACCAGCTGCAAAGCAAACACAAGCAGCAAAGCATTACCATGGTAACAGGTGCTAGATTGGACTGCACTGACAAAAAGTTTGCACCACAGATGCAAAGAAACCTATTTAAGCAATTCAATCATTTGAAGTCATAAGGCCTTGTTAAGATTTCAATGAAGCAACATATCCCATCCAAACCACTGTGCTTCATTTAGCTCTACAGCTGCTCAGCTCTTCTCAATCCAAACAATTACTGTTTCCAGTTGTATGGAAATCACCCCTCACAGTGAAGAAAGTGGTTAAGGGACAAGGCCCTTAGAATCACATGAAAGCATATGGCCTTTTACCCTGATCTGTTTATGGAATAAATTCCTGGGAAGGTGATCAAAGCAATCCTGGGGTGGGGGTGCTGAGCTCACAGCCCTGAAAAGGCTACAGTATAGAAAGACTAAAAGGAGCCGCTCTGCCAACCAAACATGGCTGCGAGGGAGGAGCCAGTGCAGTTTTAATAACAACAGATCACTGGCTCCCAGATGAGCATCGTCTGCTTCAGGAGAGTCAAACTGTGAATGATGGAGAGTGGCCCAGCAATACATGCCACTCTTAAGAAAGTTCAAGTCCTTGAGGCCAATGCTCCACACTGGAACAGGGAGGTGAGGGCCAGCTTCTTCCTGACAATCTAGTGCGTGTGCGTGTGCGTGTGCGTGTGTGTGAATGCCATGTGTATGTTGGTGCCTGAGGAGGCCAGAAGAGTGTCAGATCCTCTGAAGCTACAGTTGCAGGTAGTTGTTAGGGCATGGGAAATTGAACTCTATAAGAACCGTACATGCTCTTTAACCACTGAGCCAAGCCCCTTTTCCAACCAGCCCCCTTGTTTTTTGAGATCGATCTCCTGACTCCTCCTGAGCCATGGGCTTATATGCTTGTATCCTCCTACCTAGTGTGCACTTAGCTTTCAATTAGTAGAAATCTAAGAGTATCCACTGCAGAAAAACACAGCTATCAAAAATTACATACAAAATTAAAACTAACCACTGGGGCTCAGGCTGTATCGCAGGACTAGAACCCAAGCTTAGTCAGGGCCTGGGTCTGGTTCCCAGAACTATAAAACAAACAAAACCCTGACAATGGTATAACCTTAAGAAAAAAAATGTTCCGACCCTTGAAATGCCAGGAAATGAGTCTCAGCACAGCCTGCGGGTGTGGACAAATGGACTGCTCAGATCTGAGCGACTTAGCGAGGCTTTATGCACTATCCTCCATGCCAGTATACTACCTACCATGAGAACATGGTAATATGTTCTCACATACTCAATATGGAAGCTCTCTTTTCTTTTTCTTTTTGGCATTTCCAGACAAGGTTTCTCTGTATAACAGCCCTTGGCTGGCCTAAAACTCACTTAGTAGACCAGGCTAGCCTCTGGATCCCAGAGATCTGACTGCCTCTCCCTCCTGTACCAGGCTGGGATTAAAGGTGAGTGCCAACATGGACTGGCAAAAGCTCCTTGTTTCTGGGCAAGATCTAGCTCTATGGTTGATTATGGGTAATCTTCCCACCAACAGGTGGCTTTTGACAACAGCAGGAGACGCTTTCAGTTGTCCCGTTCTAAAAAGCCACGAGGGTCTGGCCAAACAGTGTACAATGCGCATGACCCCATTCCACACCAGCAAAGATTTATCTGGGGGGCTGGAAAGACAGCTCAGCAGTACAAAGAGCACTTGTTCCTCTTGTAGAAGACCCAGGTATGGTTCCTACCAGCCACAAGACTGACAAATATCTGTAGTTCCAGCCCAGGGGACCCGATGCCCTCCTCTGGCACCAGGCACACGTGTGGTGCACAGACATATATGTGCAGGCAAAACACCCATACAAATAAAAATAAATAGTTTTTAAAAAGAAAAAGATTTCATCTGATCCAAAATTTCTAGAGTGCCAAGGATGAGAATGCCTAATGTAGATGGATCTATGAGCAAGTTTCCAGAACGGCATCAACACAGAAAGCAGCCAGGATTTATTTGCCAGAGGGAAGAATACCAAGCATCCTTAGAACACTCATGTTGGGAAAAGTCAACATCAGCATGTTGTCCCAGACCACAAAAGCAAACCACTTGGGGGCTGTTTACTAACCTCTGAAACCAATGGCCCCACCAGTGATGCAGCCGCTGATGACACTGTTCTTCCAGTCGGACTTTCCCCGGTACTGTGGGTGGAGAAACACTATTAGAGCCTGGGACACGATCCAGACAAGACAACCAAGGAAGAAACCACGGCTTCCAACTCTTAGTCCTACTCAAAGGAACTCTGATTTCAAAAGCGCAGTTCCTGAAATTTGTGTGCTTATACATGCTTCCTGCAGGTGGCACCAGAGGGCTGCAGTCAAGTCTAGCATTTGGGAAATAATCCAAATTTCTTACGTTCTCCAGTATAATTTTAAATCATTAACTACAATTAACTGAGTTAGAGATGAAGCCCAGAGGTAGTGCGCTTGTCTACTATGCATAAAGCCCCAAGTTCAATCCCCAGCACCAGATAAATAAGAAAAAGATCACTTTTTGCCTATAGAAAATTAAAAAAAAAAAAAAGCAAAACCCTTATTATAAATATGTAAAAAGTTCACATTAGGGACTAATCTAAGTCAAAATCTGACATTGTAAAATGTTTGTTTTGAGGCAAAGTCTTCCTCTGTAGCCCAGGCTGGCCCAGATTTCATGCTTCTTGGCTTCAGCTCCTTTATGCTCACACCACAAACACAGACCACATCTAAGCCTTGACATTTCTAATTTGCATTCCAGGAAGAACAGTAAGAACACTGCTCTTTCAAAAGCTGTGTGATGGGCTGGGATAGGATATGCCTTTAATCCCAGGCAGAGGCAGGTGGATCTCTGTGAGTTCTAGGCCAGTCTGGTCTACATAGTGAGTTCCCAGCCAACCAGGGTTACATTGTAAGACCCTGTCTCAAAAAGAAAAAAAACAGGGATGGAGGGATGCAAAGAGGTCTAGAGAGATGGCTCAGTTGTTAAGAGCACTGGTTGCTGTTCCAGAAAGATCCTGGTTCAATTCTCAGGACCCAAATGGCAGCTCACAACTGCCTATAACTGCAGTCCCAAGGGACTAAATACCTTCCTCTGGCTTTTTCAAATACTAGGCACACACATGGTACACATACATACATACGTGCAGGCATACATACATACATACATACATACAAACACTCATATACACACAAACAAAATTTTGTAATCTATTTTTTAAAAAGATGATTGGTTTAATAAAAAAGCAGGGGAGCTGGGCAGTGGTGGCGCACGCCTTTTACCCCATTACTCGGGAGTCAGAGCCAGTTCCAGGACAGCCAGTGCTATATAGAGAAACCCTGACTTCAAAAAGCAAAAAACGTAAAAAGGTAAGCAATGGCAACAGATAGGGATTTCTTGAAAGCAAGAGGCACTTACAGACTCTACTAAACACTCAGTACATGAAAACATGGCGCCCACAATGGCGAAGTTTTTGGCGTAGGACATCCCTCTCTGTCCCATGTCCTTCAGAACTTCTTTTGCGGTTGGTGTCCGGTAAGGGTCCTTAGGGTCAAAGCCTACATTGGTATCAATGCCGGCAGTAAAGACCCCAAATGCACCTCCCAAGACAAATCCTAGAAGCAAGCAGAAATGAGAGTTCTTTTGCACGTTCTGGACTAGCATTTTGGGATAATACTTGCAGATGGCCTTTCTGGCCTCCTGCTGCTCAGTCTCGGTCCTGCTTCCTTCACAGTCACAATCAGAGTCTGTCCCTCAACTCCTGCAGGATTTCTTCCTCCTCATTTTCCAGCCTTCCAGCTTGATCTCTCTGTTCCTCTGCAGACCAGACACCCTCAAGTTCAGCTCCCAACTTTACATGTCATTCCTTTGACTGTGCTAACATTCATTAACAGTCACTTAGTAGGCATCATCACAGATTCTGGAATATTCTATTATTCACAATAATTTGTGAGGTAGATGTTATTGTTCTCTCTTTCTGGATTTTTTATTTGACTGAGACAGGGTCTCACTATGTAGTCCTGACTGTCCAGGAACTTGCTATTGTGTAAGAGGCTATCTTTTTTTTTTTTTTTTAAGTTTTTTTTTTTAAACTTTATTTATTTATTATTTATTTATTTGCCTTGGTGTTTGCCTGGAACTGGAACTACAGACAGTTGTTAGCTGCCATGTGGGTGCTGGGAATCAAACCCGGGTCCTCTGGAAGAGCAGAGGGTGCTCTTAACCACTGAGCCATCTCTCCAGCCCCGTAAGAGGCTATCTTAAACACAGTAGATCACCTGCCTCTGCCTCCCAAGTGCTTGAGTTAAAGGTGTATGCCAGTACCACCCAACTGTCCTCTCTAAATCAAAGCTCAGTTAAGTAACTGTCTCCAAAGTCTCATGGCTATTATATGGGAAATTCTAGGTTGCTGTCAACAGGTAAGTTGTCCAAGCCTTGAAACCTTTCTTTCTTTTATGTGTATTGGTGTGAAGGTGCCAGACCCCACTGAACAGGAATTACAGACAGTTGGGAGCTGCCATGTGGGTGCTGGAAACAGAACCCAGGTCCTTTGGAAGAACAGCCAGTGCTCTTAACCACTGAGCCATCTCTCCAGCCCCAGCCCTGGTCATTTCTTTGTGTGTATGTGGCTGTAGGCCAGAGGTCAATCCTAGTGTGACACTTTAGAAACTATCCACCCACCTCCCTCCCTTCCTCTTTCTCCAAGACAGGGTTTCTCAGTGTAACAGCCCTAACAGTCCCAGAACTTGCTCTGTAGACCAGTCTGGCCTCAAACTCAGAGATCTGCCTGCCTCTGTCTTTGGAGTGTTGGGGTTAAAGATGGGTGCCACTATACCAGCCACCTTTTTCCTTTTTAAAGAGGGTCTCTCAATAGACACAGAACTAACTTAATAGGCTAGACTGGCTGGTAACTGAGCCTCAAGGATCTGCTTGCCTGTCTTCCCAGTGATGGAATTACAAGTCATTTTCAGGTATAACTGACATCTATCTATCTATCTATCTATCTATCTATCTATCTATCTATCTATCTGAGACCTACTCTACATAGACTATCTATATGGGCTGTCCTGGAGCTTGCTATGTAGACCAGGTGGCCTCAGACTCAGACCACTTGCCTCTCTAGAGCTGGGATTAGAGGCCTGGGCTACCACCCGCCCATACCTGGCTTTTTATGAGGATGCTGGGTATTGAACTCAGAGTTTCCTGCTTGTGTAACAAGAACTTTACCAACTACAGTTTCTCACTGGCCATTTCTGTACAGATTTCTTTTCATCACCTCAAGAACAACGTGAGTTTAATGAAACTAAACAATAGCTCCCCTCCCAAATTTTCTTGCTTTCCAATCATTCCAGTTTCAAAACTCGCCTTTTTACTACATTTAAGATTTGCTTTTTGGGGGCTGGAGAGATGGCTCAGTGGTTAAGAGCACCGTCTGCTCTTCCAGAGGACCCGGGTTCAATTCCCAGCACCCACATGGCAGCTAACAACTGTCTGTAGTTCCAGTTCCAGGCAAAACACCAAGGCAAATAAGTAAATAAATAAAGTTAAAAAAAAAAAAAAAAGAATTAAACACACACACACAGAGGATGACCCACTTAAAAAAAAAAAAAAAAGATTTGCTTTTTGTATGTGTGGTTTTGTTTTTTTGTTTGTTTGGTTTTGTTTTTTTTGTTTGTTTTTTGAAACAGTGTTTCTATTATGTAACCCTGACTGTCCTGGAATTCACTATACAGACTAGGCTAGCCTGGAACCCAGAGAGTTGACTGCCTCCTGCTATTTGGATTTCTTTTGTTTAGGGGCTGAGGTGAGATAGGGTTTCTCTGTGTAACAGTCCTAGAACTCACTGTTCAGACCAGGCTGAACTTGAACTCGATGAGATCCACCTGTCTCTGCCTTCCAACTGCTGAGATTAAAGGTGTGAGCTATTCAGATTTCTTAAATGTTTTTCTTTTTTTGTAATATTTTTATTATTTTTGTGCATTGGTGTTTTGCCTGCATGTCTGTGAGGGTGCCAGATCTTGAAGTTAGAGACAGTTGTTAGCTGCCATGTGGGTGCTGGGAATTGAACCTGGGTCCTCTAGAAGAGCAGTCAGTGTTCTTAACCACTGAGCCATCTCTCCAGCCCCCTTCTTAAATGTTTTTCATTCCCAGTGAAATCTCAACTTATCTACAAATTCAGTCAACTTTTTTATCTGTACACTGGAAGTGTGCTTACTTTCTTAAATCCTCAAAGGTTAATTTGTGTTTATTTGGATTTTTAATGTCCCATCCCACCCCACCCAGACTGTCTAATCACACTGCCCTTCATATTTTTGTTTGTTTCTGAACAAAGAGTCTCTCTAAGTAGAGCTGGGTGTTCTGGAACTCTCTCTGTAGACCAAGCTGGTCTCAAAGTCACAGAGATGGATCTGCCTCTGCCTCAGAGTGCTGGCATTAACGACACACTTGTGACCTAAGAACCTTTGCATTTGCAATTCCCTATGTGTCTGCAGAACTCTTCTACCCAGGTCCTCCTAGAAATTCTCTATCAAGGCTCTTGTCACATCCATCCATATTCCCACTGCCTGGCACATGACAGTTGCTTAGTGACAACTCCTTGAATGAATAAATCAATGAACGGAAGCATCTACTTAACAATCTGTACGCCCGATCGTAGTTCTGATTCTTGTTCCAATTTCGAACTGTGAATGTTAACCCCAGGATCAGGAGAGGTATCTTCAGGTTCATTGAGTCAGCGGAGTGCAATCAAGGTCAGACCCATAGGTCCTTGGCCTCCCAGGCGCATGGTCTAAGCAAGGAACCCCAAGGCCCTCCAAATTCTCAGCCTCCCAAGGGTCCCACGAGCCTCGCCTCACCTCCCACGCAGGCTAACACAGCCTTGAAGGCGCAACTTTCCATCGCCCTCTCGATCATCTTCTGCTCCTCGCTCTTGGAGGGACTCGGGATCCCGCCCAGGCTGCCAGGCTCCAGGAGCCGGGGCTGACGCTTGTCGCCCACCAGGTACTGCAGAAGAAGGCTGTACTGCAGCGGAGCCTCGGCGGAACCCGCCGCCTCAGGAGCTGAACCCCCGGCATTGGGGGCAGCCGCCACCATGACCATAGAGTACCTCTCACGCTGTACTTCCCACAGCCGATTCCACACGTTTCCTTGTGTATACAGCTATCGTGACGCAGGCGGCAGATTCGCCACATTTAGGAAGCTGCGGAAGCACAAGTCGGCCTATGCACCAGTGCTAAGGAAGCTATTGTTTCCTCATAAGCCTCTTATAAACACTGAGTCAAGTTTGGAAGGCATTACCTAAAGCACTGACGAACAAGATTCAGGGTCTCCAGAACACCCCCTCAACTAGGAAGCTCCGGTGCGGTGTGTGCCGGGATTTGTAGTTCTAACTCAACCGTCTAAATACATTTCCCAGAAAGCTTCGCCCTGGGGGGGAATCTCCGGCTATGCTGCAGTTTTCTGAGCATCCAGCAGGGGGCGGGCGTGCCCGCTTTGTTGCCCCATAAAGCTGCTGAGATAGTGCTACCTCAGCTATTCTGAGATCAAATAATGGCACATGCTTTGTAAGTAAATATTTAAACATGGCATAAAGGTGTTCAATAGATATTTATTATATAGTTAAACCTTTTAGGAGAAAGAAGAGGCCAATAAATGAGCTGGGGGGTGGTGGCACATGTAATCCCAGCAGAGGCAGGTATATCTCTGAGTTCAAGGCCAGCCTGGTCTACAGAGCTAGTTCCAGAACAGCTGAAGCTATACAGAGAAACCTTGCCTTTAAAAAACACAATAAATATTGGGGACAGGAGTAGTTGTGATTCTGATCCATGCAAAGCAAAAGCTCTACCACTCCATTGCAACTTCAGACTCAGGCTGGCAATTTATTTCTCTGTCTTAGCTAAGAAAAACACTCATGAAAACAGAACTGATTACAAATGCGTATTTGGTGTCTAAAATTCTCTTTTTTAAAAGATTTTATTTATTTAGTATAATGTGTTCTGCTTGCATGTGTCCCTGCACACCAGAAGAGGGCACCAGGTCTTATTATAGATGGTTGTGAGCCATCATGGGGTTGCTAGGAATTGAACTCAGGACCTCTGGAAAAGCAGCCTATTCTCTTAACTTCTGAGCCACGTCTTCAGCCCCTCTATATTCTTCTTGCTTCTGCCCCTACTAGGCCACCAAGCAAGCTAACTTTGAAGTTTCCAGTGGTTTTCCTAAACTTCTCAGTTGCATGTGACACACTGACTTCTCTTTTATGCCCTGCTAGTACTTTAAAAAAAAAAAAAAAAAAAGAAAGATTACAGTGTGTGTGTGTGTGTGTGTGTGTGTGTGTGTGTTCTGGCCCATGGAGGCCAGAAAAGAATATCAGATCCCCTGGAGCTGGAAATGCAGATGATTGTGAACTAGAGGTTGTAATTCATGCTGGGAACTGAATTTGGTGATCTGAAAAAACAGCAAGTCCTTGAGTTCGATTGAGTTTCTCTCCTGCTTGTGCAGCAGTCTCTCTGGTCATTCTTGGACTTCTTTGTAAGGGACTCTGACACTTTACTATTATTCTTCCTGGCTCGAGTCTCTATTGATTAGCATTCAGTCACATCTAAACAACCATGACCCAGAACTGCAGTTCATGCTAAGATATTAAGAGTCAAAGTTGGATCTGAGAGAAGTTGAGGCAGGATAGTAGGCTTTGGAGAAAAGAGAATAGTCCAAAGAGCTAATCCAGGAGTGTAGAATCTTTGCCTAGCATGCCTGGGGCATGAATTCAGTCCCCAGCACTAAATAATAAATGAATAAAATAAAATGGCAATTCAGCATTCCCTTAAAGGGCAACAATAAAACCCCAAAGGAAGGATCAGGGAGCATCAAGCTGCCAAGAACCATCAGATAGAGGAACTCCCTGTGGACCAGGCTCACAAGGGAGGAAACCTTTCATAGGCGCACCCTTAGCCAACATCATAGATGGGAGCAGCTACTTTGATCTGTTATCTCCTTGTCCCATCACCACCCAACGGTGCAATGGGTTTCATCTGATGGAAAACTTGAGTGTCCTCCAAGTAAACTCTAAATGGGAAAAATTATTTCCTGTGTTTACTTCCCCGAGGACATCTAGAGACTTTATCTGGCCGTAATGTATTTGTGAGCCCAGCAACTGTCAGGTTCTGCCCCCTCTCCACATGTTGTCTCTTCTGACCACAAGGATACAGGGTTAGACTCTTATCTCCCTAAATGAGAGTGAAGTTAGAGGTAGTTAGATTCACAGGGAAGATTGTGACACCAGGCTGATGTCAGAAGACTCAAGACGGTGACTCCGAGGTCATGAATTAGGAGAAAGCCTAATTATATCTTCCCCGGTGTCTATAAAGACCCCAGCTGATCTGGAGTACTCTGGGGTGTTGTCCGCTGCTGAAGCTGAGAAGGAAAAGAAAGTTCTCATTCATCTCAAGCTGGGCTGCCAGTCTGGGGAGGCAGAAGCAGCTGGATCTCTGAGTCTGAGGATAACCTGGTCTACAGATCAAGCTCATGCTTCAGAGAGAGAGAGAGAGAGAGAGAGAGAGAGAGAGAGAGAGAGAGAGAACACGCTCAGGGAGGGGATCCAAGCTGAGTGCAGAGTGTTGCATGTAGGTGTGAGTTCATATGACAGTGGGGACAGGAAAGCTTTAAAAGCCCTATGGCTGGCAGAAGGCAAGTGCCAGCAGATGGTGCCTAGCTCACCGATTTGTTGTAGACAGTTGGTATTGGACAAGTGACTTTGTTTTTAGATTTTATTTATTTTAAATCTATGCCTATGTGTGTTTACCTCAATGTACATCTGTGCACCAAGTGCATGCAGTACCCTGGAGGCCAGAAGATGGCATCAGATCTCCTGGGACTGGAGCTACAAAGGCTTGTGAGCTGCCATGTGGGTCCTGAGAATTGAACCCAGTAACTATGGAAGAGCAGCCAGTGTTCTCAAACTGCTGAGCCATCTCTCCAGCCCTAGTCAGATGATTTTTCACTTAAGGGGCTTTTATTAATGTCCTCAGAAAATAACCTGAAGCTTGGGAGCTACAGGTGAACTTTTTATCTTTTCTTTTTTTTAAAGATTTATTTATTTAGTTATGAATTATGGTATTCTGTCTGCATGTATGCCTGCAGGCCAGAAGAGGACATCAGATGTCATCATAGATGGTTGTGAGTCACCCTGTGGTTGCTGAGAATTGAACTCAGGTCCTCTGGAAGAGCAGCCAGTGCTCTTAACTGCTGAGCCATCTCTCCAGCCCCAAGTTAGAGCCCTGCCATACCTGCACTTCCTGTTGCCCATCTGGATGAATCGCATTTCTCCTGCATTGCATACACACCCCTGTCTTTGGAATCCATTCCTTTGCTTTGGTACTCATCCACATGGAAAATGTGTTATCCGCCATCATTTCTCAGTCCATAGACAGCCAGTCTCTTGTCTCCCACCTGACTCTTCAAACCTGTCACAGAAACAACTTTCAACACCCAAGTGAAATTGTGTCTGCTGCTTCAGATTCTTGTTACGGAATATTTCTTTACACTGTGTGAAGATATGTTACTGTGATTAGTTTAATAAGAAGCTGAAGTGGCCAGTAGCTAGGTAGAAAGAGAGATCTATCAGTTTTATGCCCTAACATCTGACTTCAGAGCTTTATTTAATAACAGAATAAATGAAGCCACTAAAGATGAATGTGTCATAATTTAATCATCCTTTTTGATACAGTTAAGATATTTCTAGTCTTTTGGGGCTGGAGAGATGGCTCAGCGGTTAAGAGCACCATCTGCTCTTCCAGAGGACCCGGGTTCAATTCCCAGCACCCACATGGCAGCTAACAACTGTCTGTAGTTCCAGTTCCAGGCAAACACCAAGGCAAATAAATAAATAAAGTTTTTTTTTTTTTAAAAAAGATATTTCTAGTCTTTCCAATGAGTAATACATATACACACAATCATTATGCATATGTGTTAGTATACCTAAAGACCAAGAATCATATAAAAAATTTTGAGTGGGGCATAGTGGCACATATCTTTAGTCCCAGTACTCTGAAGACAGAGGCAGGTGGACTTATATTAGTTCAGGGCCAGCCTGATCTATAAAACAAGTTCTGGAACAGCCAAGGCTATACAGAGAAACTCTGTCTTGACTTTTAAAAACAATTTTTTTTTTTTTAAAGCAAGATCTTACTGGCTTTGAACTCAGGATCCTCCTTCCTTGGTCTCCTAAATGCTGGATTATAGGTATAGACCACCATGCTGACTTATGGATCCTTAATTCTCTTTTCTTTCTTTCTTTCTTTTTCTTTCTTTCTTTCTTTCTTTTTTTCTTTTTCCAAGACAGGTTTTCTCTATGTAGCCCTTGGCTGCCCTGGCACTCACTCTGTAGACCAGGCTGGCCTCAAACTCAGAGACTTGCCTGCCTCTGCCTCCTTAGTGCTGGGATTAAAGGTGTGAGCCACCACTGCCTGGCAGGATCTTTAATTTTCAGCAATTATTTTATGTGTATGGGTGCTTTGCCTGTATGCCTGTCTGTGTACCACCTGTGTACCTGGTACCAGAGAAGGCCAGAAGAGGGCAGCAGATACCTTGGAAATGGAGTTATAGACAGCTCTGAGCCATCATATGAATGCTGGGAATTGAACCTGGGTCCTCTAGAAGCTCTTAACTGCTGAGGCATCTCTCCAGTTCAAATTTTAAGTTTTTTAAAAAATGTGTGTGTGTGTGTGTGTGTGTGTGTGTGTGTGTGTGTGTGTGTGTGTAGACATGTATGTGGAAGTCAGAAGACAACTTTGTGACACGGATTCTCTCCTTCCAGTTTTACAGAGGTTCCAGAGACCAAACTCAGGTGTTTGGCTTGCGTGGTGTGCTGGCTAGTTTTATGTCAACTTGATATAAGCTAGAGTTATTTGGGAATAGGGACTCTAACAGAAAAATGCTTCCATAAAACTAGTCTGTAGTCAAGTCTGCAGGGCATTTTCTTAACTAGTCATTGATGTGTCCAGCCCATTGTGAGTGGTGGTGCTTCTGGGCTAGTGGTCCTGGGTTTTATAAGAGAGCAGTCTGAGCAAGCCATGAAGAACAAGCCAATAAACAGCACCCCTCCATGGCCTCTGCATCAGCCCCTGCCTCTATCCAGGTTCCTGCCCTGTTTCAGTTCTTGTCCTGACTTCCTTTGATAATGGACCGTTATGTGTGTAAGTGTAAGGGCAATAACCTCTTTCCCCTCACGGTTGCTTTTGGTCACAGTGTTTTATCACAGCAATAGAAATCCTGACTAAGACACATGGCAGGTACCTTTACCTGCTGAACTATCCTGCCAACACTCATTTACAAATCTTACCTTTGTAGTTCTAGGCTATTGAACTTAGGTTCTAGCATGTCATGCAGGTACTCTGCAACTGAGCTTCCCTTTGACCTTGAAGATTTGTGACTCTTTTTTTTTTTTTTAAACTTTATTTATTTGCCTTGGTGTTTGCCTGGAACTGGAACTACAGACAGTTGTTAGCTGCCATGTGGGTGCTGAGAATCGAACCCGGGTCCTCTGGAAGAGCAGACGGTGCTCTTAACCACTGAGCCATCTCTCCAGCCCGATTTGTGACTCTTAAAGGTGGTAAACATATGTTTGTTCTGTGTGTATTTTGAATAATATCATATGCCTTGAACTGTAATTTTTCTTTTCCTTTTTCTTTTATTTAAGATTTATTTGGGGGCTAGAGAGATGACTCAGAGGTTAAGAGTGCTGACTGTTCTTCCAGAGGTCCTGAGTTCAATTCCCAGCAACCACATGGTGGCTCACAACCATCTATAATGACATCTGTGCCCTCTTCTGTATACTGTATACATAATAATTTTTTTAAAAAGATTTAATATATAATATATATTATTTAGATATATATCTAAAAAGATTTATTTAATATATGTCTGAATATATGAATTTATATAATTCATGTCTGCATGAATGCCTACATGCCAGAAGAGGGCACCAGATCTCATTATAGACAGCTGTAAGCCACTATACGGTTGCTGGGAATTGAGCTCAGGACCTCTGGAAGAGCAGCCAGTGCTCTTAACTTCTGAGCCATCTCTCCAGCCCGGACTGTAATTTTTCAAAAGAAACTGTATACATTGCTTACAAAATCAGGCATGTTGTGGTTCTGTAATACACAATTTAGAACTTGTGTTGTAATTAGTGGAATCCTGGCTGGGACAGCTTCTTTAATTGTGTCTCTTATTTATACCCCATCCAGAAGACAGTGAGTGATGCTTCCTATAGGCCAGAGGACAGTGGCTAATTCTTTACAGGAAGCCAAATGAGTCTTGTTGGGTTTCTTGTAACAAACATCCACTGGAATTATGAGTTTGGAATAATTTCCATTGCAAATCCCCTCCTTCCACACCCCTTTGAAAGGCAGCTGCAAGCTTTGGCTTCTCACCAAGGCATGCTGCACCAACAATTCTCCAAATCGTATTTATATTTCACGTGCAGTATGTTTGGACTCTCCATTTCCCAGGTGCCAGATGCTAGCTTGGACAGACTCCAGTGGAAACCACTTTCCTGTAAAATAATGAAAGCAAAATGCTCAACAAATCACCTTTCCATATCATCTTTACACCTAGGTTACCCAAGCTAAGCTCATGAAATGCAAGTGCTGATAGTCTTTTCCTGTTTTAGTTTTTGAAACAGGGTTTCCAATATGTATACTTGACTGACCTGGAACTGTTACATAGATCAGGCTGGCCTCAAACTCACAGAGAGCTGACTGCCTCTGCCTCCCCAGTGCTGGGATCAAAGACATGTGCCACCATGCCTGACCTCCTTTCACATGTCTTTACAATTTGTCTGATGATGTACCTGAGTGTAGATGTATGACTTTCCGTCTGATGTGCTTTGAAACGTGAAACCACATACCTACTCAGGAACATTTCAAATGTAACTCAGATGGTAGGATAAAAACATCTTAATGCAAGGGATTTATTTTGAAACAGAATCTCCCTATGTAACATAGGCTGGACTGGAATTTAGGATCCTTCTGCTTTTAACTTCCAAAAGGCTGGAATTACAGGAATACATCACCATACTCATCTATTTAAGGCTTTAAAAATAGGGTTCTAGGGGGGCTGGAGAGATGGCCCAGTGGTTAAGAGCCCTAGATAACTCATGCTTGGATCCCAACATTTACCTGGGGTGGTTCACAATGCCCTATACTACCAGACACATGCACACATACACATGAATATGACAGTATTTATTTAGTTAGTGTTTTGAGGCAGGGCGCCACTGTGTAGCCCTGGCTATTGTAAACCAGGTTAGCTTCAAACTCACAAAGGTCTGCCTCCCAGATGCTGGGATTAAAGACATGAGCCACTATTTCTGGCATCAGTTTGTAGAGGTTGCCAGGCCACTCTGCCCTTGTCTTAATGACTTTCACTGGTTTGTGTGAAGACATTTTATGGACCTCATCACTTACACAGTCCTTCCTTCTACCTTAAACACATCAAGGACCTTGGGACCATTTGTGACAGAGGTCGAGGTTACATTCTGAAGTTTAAATGCTCTCGTGTCACAAACTTTGGTGCATTTGTGCGTATGCGTGCGTGTGTATGGTATCAGAGGAAACCTGTGTAATTAAAGTATTCTGTGTTCATCTAGTTAATCTTTTACACCTTATGTGCTGTGCTGGTAAGAGTTTTTTGTCTTTCACTCTCCCATTAGATGGCGGCAGATGAGAAAGAAATAACCTCCAAAGCCTTGAATGGTGGCTGGTGGTTGGGTTTTCTTTTTAAAATGTCACTGTTCTTGGTAGCTGAGCAGATACATATCAATGGTCCTCTTTTGTGTGAGTGTGTCTGTGTGATGGTATACATTGTGTCCTGTGTGCAGTCCCTCGGGTAATGGGAGGTCAGGAGACTTGCCAGAAGGCCATTTGTTTAATCAAGGTTCTTCCTAAGCATTGGAAAGCATCTTTCAACATGAGGTTGGGGGGGGGGCGGTCCTTAGAATTTTCTCAGCAGACCTGAGATAAGCTTTGCAGCTGAGTCAGGAGAGCAGCCAACACGGATTTGGAGACGCTGCGCCATCTGTTGCATACATTTACAGAAATGGAAGAGAGCCATTTCCCATCAGGGAATGGTTCCAGCGACCTGTGGACTGAAATCCCACACTGGGACTTGCAATCAGCCCACAAGTATTTATGAATTCTCTCTCTTGTGCCTGGCACAAGAAACAGAGTGGTGGCGCCCAGCAGTCTACTTACAGAAGTAAGCACAAAACACACGCATGACTGCTGAACAAGACCTGTCCTGATAGAGTGACATTGGACGGCGAGGACATTAAATCCTACAAGTTTTATAGGAGATCAGAGTTTGAAGTGGCTTAAGGGTTAGTATAGGGAAGGGAGGAGGAGAGGCTGGAAGAGAGTAAGGAACAAGAGAAGTGCAGAACTCCAATGTGGAGAGGGTTTAGAAGAGGAAGAAGAGTAGAGGTGCGTCAGCCTCGGAAAGCGTCAGTTCGGGGGACCCTTCTCCTGCCGTAGGTCGGGGCATTCTGGTCCTGATGTAGAACTCGGGTCAGGTTTCTTCGGCCATGTACTCGAGGCCCGCGCCAAGTCGCCAGCTGCTGCGGACCTGCCTGTGCAGCGCGGGCCAGGGCCAGCCACGGAGGGGGCGTGGCTATGAAGGGGAGTGGCTGGGCGGCCCGGTGGGCGGGGCTCCCCTCACAGCCGCCGCCACCGCCGCCGCCGCCTCTGCCTCTGCCCGCCGCGCGGACCAGCGAGCCGGGTAGCAGCCGTGAGCCTGCCCGCCAGCCCGCCCGCCCGCGTGCCGGGGCTGCGGTGGGCCAGGATGTCGGTCTTCCTGGAGGAGCTGCTGGGCGACAAGCTGGTGACGGGCGGCGGCGAGGAGGTGGACGTGCACTCGCTGGGAGCCCGCGGCATCGCGCTGCTGGGGCTCTACTTCGGGTGCAGCCTGAGCGCCCCCTGCGCGCAGCTCAGCGCCAGCCTGGCCGCCTTCTACGGCCGCCTGCGAGGGGACACGGCCGCCGGGCCGGGGGCCGGGGCAGGGGCGGGTGCGGCCGCTGAGCCAGAACCCCCGCACCGCCTGGAGATCGTCTTCGTGTCCTCGGACCAGGACCAGCGGCAATGGCAAGACTTCGTGCGGGACATGCCATGGCTGGCGCTGCCCTACAAGGAGAAGCACCGGAAGGTGAGTAGCGCGGGCCCGGCGGCGCCCCTGGCCTGCAGGCGCGTTCCACGCTCCGGGAGCCAGCTGCTCGCCGCCCCCACCCGCTGTCCTCAGGCCTGCCTTCTCTAGCTTGACTGGCTCCCCCGTATTGCTCCATCCAGGACCCCGCCGGGTTAGGGCGCTCGCGGCAACTCCTAGATGCCAGTGCCTGACTGCGCCCACGCTAGGAAGTTTGACACCCCTCGGGTCCACGCGTTAAGAATCGCGTAGGGGCGGTGCTCTGTCCTCCCCACTCCCGGAACACTACCCTCCTCCAGCCGCTTGACTCCCCGCAGATACCTGTAGTGTGTGGGGGGACACTAGCCCCCTTCCCATAATGCCCACACCAGGAAGTTTCCTTTCTTTCCCGGAGAAATCTTACCTTCCTTGGGCCCCCTCCCCTATGGCCAGGAACACGGAGGCGGCTTCTGACGGTGGCTTCTGGAGAGAGGGAAGCTCAATCCTTTCCCTTTTTCTTCCCTTGGCCCCCGCCCCGCCCCCTGGGCTGAGTTAGTGGCCACCGGGGAGCTTTTCATTGTCTGGCTGTCCAGCGATCTTCCCAGGCCCAGAACAGCCCCGTCCTTGTAGATGCCATAGTTCCGTGGTGGGGCTGTTTGCTGCATCTATACTTCGAATTAGATGCAGAGCTGGTCCCATCAGCACAGATGAGTGACTAGACAGCAAATGGCCCACCGGTTTGCTGATGAATTAGTTTGGGTTTCAGAGTGTATCTGTTGGGTGAAGACGCCTGTTTCGATAAAACAAATTCAAGACGTTTTCTAATGAGTGCTAACAGGAAAAGTTTTGGCATGCCCTTGCTTAATTCGCGTGGCTAATGCAATATATGAATCTGGCCCTTTCGTTTTCTGAGGAGCGTCTCAGTTTATGGGGCGCACAGGAGATCCGCTATTCTAGGGGCATTTAGGTTCCTCCAGGGAGGGTGGTAACACATGCCACGTGTTCCTTTTATGTGTACAGAATCATGTTGAGACGAATGATTTAGACTTAGTGAGAGCAAAAGGCTTATAATTTGACCTCAAAATGTCCTGAGTAAATCATTCATCCCAAAGCAGTGTAAGGCACAGATGTGAGATTTAAAGGTTGAAATATAGTTTAAGAAATATAGTTGGTGAATTTAACATTGGGAAAACATCAGCCCACTAACCACACAGAAGCAAGACTTTACATCTTAACTATTTTTCCAAGTTAGTGTGCCCCTATTTGATTTATATGCCTGCTAGAATATGAATATGCATGGCTAGTACTTTTTGCTTAAAAATATGACAATCCTTTGTTTTCTTTATGGTGGTGGTTTTGATGATCCTTTGGGGAAGAAATAACGTTCAGAAAGTAATTTATTGAAAAAATATTTTCATCGTCACGGCATGTTTCTGTTGCAGAGTAAAATCTGTTTAAAATAATGACCTTATTGGGCAATACAAATGATTTCTAGCTTTTGAAAATATACAATAAATGGCAGAATGTTCCAGACTTATGGCCTATTATGGTTTTTACAGAAGAGCAAATAAAATTGCTAGACAATAAAAATATGGAGCAAAATGAGATGTTTTGGAAATGTCTAACACCCCCCCTCACCCCACAGGGGTATATTAGATATGACAGAGGTTACTGTATGTTGGCTAACCTCTTTCCAGGAAAGTAAGTGTTCTGTAGCCCTCGCCGGGTCCGTCTGCTCCCACTGAGATGAACATCTGGAAGACAGGCCAGCAGGCTCTTATTTGAAAATACATTTCAGAAGGCTGGATGTGCCTAAATCATAAGCTGGCATCTTAAACATTTAGTTTTATTTATTTGTTTATGTATTTATTCATTTATTTAATATTGTGTGTGCCAGGCATGGGATCCTTGTACATGCTAAGTAAGCAAGCCTTCTACCGCTTGACTTCACACTCTCAGCTTCCCAAATTTATTTTTTGTGTGTCATTTTTCCAACTCATACCCTATAGTTCATTTTATTTCTTTAGAAACCAGTTTTAGAAGCCTTTCTGTGGTAGAGAGTAGGTGACTCAGTGTCTAACCCCCAAAGAGTTCTGTAAAAAAAAAAAAAAAAAAAAAAAAAAAAAAAAAAAAAAAAAAAAAAAAAAAAAAAAAAAAAAAAAAAAAAAAAAAAAAAAAAAAAAAAAAAAGCCTCCAAGCCTCCAATGAGTTTCTTGTAGAAAACTTACTTGAAGTCGAAAGGAATCTGTTCTCTTTGTGGAAGTGACTCCCACCTTGAAACCAAAGAGGTCTAAGACACATTGTGACTGAAGTTCTGTCTTCTGCTGCCTGAAATTAGAGTGCACAGAAATCAGTGATCTGCAATACAAATTTCACCCTAAGAAAAGTGATGAACACTTAAGTTTTGTTGCTGGGCCCGGCCAGGCTGTCTCCCCATCTATAAAAATGCCTTTTAAGAAGAGCATTTTGTTTTATACTGAAGGAAAACCCAAGTTCCAGATTACATTTTTTTTTAAGTTCTCATTAACATTTGGTCTAAAATCAATTGTGTGTTTCTTCCCGTTGGGATAACAAAGGATATGGTTCTAATTAGTTATTGGCTGGTATTTCTCTACAGAAAATTGAAAAATTATGGTGGGGAATGAAATGCTGTATGCTATTTCTCTTTTACTTCTTTTATTAATTTCTCCTTCATATAGTAAGAAAGTCTGGGGATGGCCGTACATTCCTCCTGGCTCACTCACCTCCATTGGAGCTGTGAGACAGAACACATGAGATCAAGAGAACGGGTATTTTTTCCTCTGCTCTCTTTCTGTATGGAAAGTTGTCTTTCCTGTTTCTGTTTGTTTTAGTGGTAGGTCTTTAGGAGCTTTTCTTCTTCTTTCCAGTACACAGACATTATTATATAGCTGTATAGAAATTGTAATTAGATGATAATCAAACTTGGAGTGTATTTATGGGAGTGGCTGTGTCAGGAAGCCTATAATTCTGAAGTGAAGGCTGTTGGGCTTGTTTTAGGAAGGAAGCTAGTGGATATTTTTCAGATTTCTGAAGAAAGAGAACGTGATGAACAGTTGGAAATTGGTGATGATTTAGACTTTCAGATTTGCATTGTCTCCAGGAAAAGTTAAATGTTGGAATTGGAGGACCTGGCTCCAGGATCAGGTTAGCCACATCAGGAGGAAACACCAGTGTTGGTTTTAAAGCCACAGGCCCTGCCTTTGCCTGGGCTGGGTGTCTAGTGCAGAGCATTTGGTCATGGGTACTCTGACATCAGGGGGAGCAAACCACTGACTTCCCTGGCACAGGTGAATTGGGCTTTGACTTGTCCTATAAATTTTTTGTATGACAGAAAGGGATAGAGAAAGTTGGAATGGGGAAAAGAAAGTCAGAATGGGAAAGAATTAGAGCTGGGTGGTTATTCTGGTCCAGAGTTAGTGGAGTCACTCTACAGCCGTTCAGTGTGGGCTGCTTGCTCTGGGTGTTTTGGATGGTTCTTCTAGTGTAATCTAAATCAGAGCGATGGCCTGGACTTTTGCTGAATTCCTTGGGCACTTTGGTTGTGAGTAGACCTGGTGTCAACCCATTCTTCAAGCTCCATACTGTCCTCTTTTCTGCCTTAGGTGTGTGAGCACACTGGCATACACTTTTCTGGCTTTGCCTTGTAACTCCCTCTCAAGACAGTGAAAGAAAGATGCCAAAAGAGATACAGCTCTGACTGTTACCGGCTTTTGCCTCATTCCTAAAGAGCTTCAGCCACCCAGGACAGGTTCTCACTGGGGACTGTGTTTCCATTTGAATCAGTCTAATAACATACGACAGTCAATGAAAGCAATCAGAGCCATATTCTTGGAGAGACCTTTCCTGTCTTTTATTATTTGTACTGTGTGTCTTAATCTTGTTTTCTCTGTGTAATGAAATAGTGGCTAAAAATCCAAGTTCTTTTGTCTTTCTGCCTGGGTTCAGGTCCTGGGTTTGCTATTTATTAGCTGTGTGTCCTTCTTCAGGACACTGTATCTCTGTGCCATAGATTCCTTGTTGGTAAATGGGGATAATAGCTTGTGCCTTATAGATTTGTTATAGAGTCTGTGTGATAATATGCCCATGTCTAACATAATGCTACATGCTCAATAATGCTACGCTGCTATCATTTATTAATAAATCACTACAACATTGACTAATGCATTATATAGCTTGACTTCTTGGACTGTGTCACATCCCAGAATCACAAACCTGTTGTAAGGGCTTTCCTTTTCCTCTCTTCTCTCTTTCTTCCTTTTCTTGAGACAGGGTTTCTCTGTGTAGCCTTGGTTGTCCTGGAACTTACTCTGTAGACCAGGCTGGCCTTGAACTCAGAGATCAGCCTGCCTCTTGAGTGCTGAGATTAAAGGCATAGACCACCATGACCCAGTTTTTCCTTTCTTCCTTTCTTAGGGTCTCACCGAAGCCCACTCAGGTCTTGAACGTCTCATTCTTCAGTCTTGGCCTCCCTAGTGTTGGGATTATAGGCACATACAACTCTGCCAGGTTTGTGTGATGCTAGGGCTGGAACCTGAGGCTAAGTGCACTCTGCTGACGGCTCTACCATCTCCTATGATGTACTTTTAAAACTTTTCAAACCTCTCACTTTGCAGAGGAGGGTTGAGACAGAGTTTCTCTGTAGCCCTGGCTGTCCTAGAACTTGCTCTGTAGAGCAGGCTGGCCTCGAACTCAGAGATCCACCTGCCTTTGCCTTACAGAGTGCTAGGATTAAAGATGTGCACCATGATCTCCAGGCCAAACCTATTACTGATACCCATGTAAGGGGATGTGGCGGAGTTAAAGGAGTTGCCCTGTAAGTGGTAACAACCGAGGAGAGAGAGTCTAAGGAAGGAAACTACAAAAGCAAATGATTGTTGGATAACACTTCTGGAAGGTTTCTGGGCCACTGATCTCCCTTTCTGTAGTTGCCTGTGGCTGTGGTTCCTCCCTGTAGCCTCAGCATGATAAAGACTATCAACTCAAAGCAGGTACCACTCTGGGAGAAAGCATCGATGTCATCAGTGTTTTGTGACTTGCCAAAGCTGTTAGGCACCTCTTTGGCTGACTCTAGCCACCCAGACTAGGCAGTGTGGGAAATGAACCGTGAGCTGTAGAAAGAAGCTCACCTCTCCAGAGTTGCCTCCCTGCCCTGTTCTGGAATTCTATAGGATAGACTTGCCCAGACTCCTCTCTATGGCTGGATTAATCCCATCTTCAAGGCAATGACTGTTCACAGCTCTTTTTAATTGTCTTCCCATTTGGGTTGGAGTGTGAACCAGAACACAGAGCAAGGAAGTGGAGGTTGAAGTTAGGACCACTAATTTCATTCTCTCTGACTTCTCTCCATCCCTCTGTATCGTGCTTTCTTTGATAGGAGGCTTATTTTAATATTTGCACAAATTGGTAGGAGGATGCTCTTTGTGGTTTAGCTGGGGCAGGAGTTGAGAAGGTCCCTCAGGCATTCTCACCCCCCCCCCATAGGGCTTGAGGGCTCTGAGGCTCCAGCTGCCCCTGTTCTGAACTAGGTGTGGCTCCTGGCCACAAGGCTGCTTTTGGGGGAGAGTGTAGACTTGGCCTAGGCTGTGTTTTTCTTTCTTCACAATCTGAATTCCCAGTGGTACCCCCCCACCCCCGTGTTAACCAGCAGGGTGCTTAGTTTTGTGCACTTCATTAACTTGCCATTATCCTTATTCAGAGGCATGCTGGGAAAACAGCTCTGAATTTGGAATCCCGTGAATCCCTCAAGTTCTGTTGGATTCTTGTTTTATATCTCACCATGATTTTCAAAGTTACAGAGGATTCTGAGTCCCCAGAGCTACCCTTTACTATCTGCTGCAGCTCATATCCTGAAGGCATGGGCTCTCGCTAATGTGACCTCTTTAGTAACTGGTTATCTCTGATCCGCATCTCTCCATTACTTCTGTCAATGGGTTCTGAGTTCTCATTTTCTGGGAACCATTGCCTACCAGCTGCCAAATCTTCACCCCCAAGTAATTTTCCAGATCAAAATATTTCACATGGTGTATGCAAGCATCCTTTTAAAATAAATACATTTTCAGTCATTCATTCACTGGCACACCATCCTGCTTCACACAATACATACCAGTTTCTGTGCTGTTTAAGCAGATGAGATCACGGACCACCGACTTGTATGCTGAAGTTTTAATGATGTATCTACTCACCATTTCTGTTCTTTACCTTCTTGCCAACTGGTGGCAAACAACACTGGGGTAAACAAGTGCCAGTCTCTGCCATGTCCTCAGCAGGGCTCCTCTATGCCAGTCCAGAATGGGATGAAAAGTTAGAAATACACTTCCGAGCTGGAACTGTATAGCTCACCTAACATTCACGAGGCTCTGGACTCAACTCAATGAACATTCCCCGAAAAAATAAACAGCTTCACAACTTCTAATCACCCTCCTGATGAAGGACTCTGGTTCTCTGACACTCTTGCAGTCACATCCAAAGTCCGGCTGCTCATTTTTTAGTCTGTGGTGCCATAGGATTCCATTGCTTGCATTTCTGGGCTAAGCTATGTTTTTCTCCCACCTGCGTGGATTTGGGGCCTCCTGTGTTCTGGGATTAAAAGCATTTGCCACTGTATGCAACCTTTTTTGATAATTTTAATTTTTTAAAAAATATTTATTTATTATGTATACAGTATACAGAAGAGGGCACCAGATCTCATCATAAATGGTTGTGAGCCACCATGTGGGTGCTGGGAATTGAACTCAGGACCTCTCTGAAAGAGCAGTCAGCACTCTTAACCTCTGAGCCATCTCTTTAGCCCCGGATAATTTTAATTTTTTATGTGTGTGTATCTTAGTGTATATTTGTGCACTGTGTGGATGTAAGGGCCCATACAGGTCAGAAGAGGGCATTAGATCTCCTGGAACTGGAATTATGGACATCTGTGAGCTTCCTGGTGGTTGTTGGGGATTGGACCTGCTTTCTGCAAGTAAGCAAGCACTCCCTTAACTGATGAGCCGTAACTCTGTTTGCTTGTTTGAATCTTAATGAGCTTTAAAAGT
>PVIH01021107.1:0-30599 GCA_004025045.1 Sigmodon hispidus | reverse complement strand
TGGAGTTTTCCCTCTAATACTCTCTGTAGCGCTGGATTGGTAGATAGATATTGTTGCAGTCTGATTTTGTCCTGAAATACCTTGTTTACTCCATCTATGGTGATTGATAATTTTGCCGGGTATAGTATTCTGGTTTGGCATCCATGCTGTTTAAGCGTCTGTATAACTTCTGACCAAGCCCTTCTAGCTTTCATCGTTTACATTGATGTTGAGCACTTTTTCAAGTGCTTTTCAGTCATTTGTAATTTTTTTGCTGAGAACTCTCATTTTAGTTCTGAACCCCATTTTTATTAATTATTTAATTAATAATCATTATGGTTTATGTAGGGTTTGGGGTTTTGGTTTTTGACTTCTCTATATTTTAGAGATCTCTGTCACTTGTAGAGTTGGTGAAAATCTTTTCTCATTCTGTAGACTGTTGTTTTGTCTTATTGAGTGTGTCCTTGGCTTTACAGAAGCTTCTCAGTATCAGGAGGTCCTACTTATTGATTGTTGTTCTTAGTGTCTGTGCTACTTTTGTTATATTTAGAAAGTGGTCACTTGTGCCAATGCATTGGAGGGTATTTCTCACTTTCTTTTCTATCAAATTCAGTGTAGCTGTTGAGGTCTTTGATTCACTTGGGTTTGAACTTTGCACAAGGTAATAGGTTTGGATCTATTTGTATTTTCATACACACTACCATCCAGTTATGCCAACACCATTTGTTGAAGATATTATCTTTCTTCCACTGTATATTTTTGGCCTATTTGTCAAAAATCAGGTGTTCTTGTGTGTGAGGGTGAATATCTGGATCTTCAATTAGATTCCATTGATCCATTAGTCTGTTTTAATGCCAGTACCAAGCTTTCTTTTATTGCTATAGCTCTATAATATAATTTGAAGGAGGGGGTGGTAATGCCTCCTGAGGTTCTTTTGTTGAGCCAAATTGTTTGGGCAATCTTGGCTTTCCTGGTATTCTAAATGAAATTGAATATTGTTCCTTCTAGTTATTTAAAAAATTTTGTTGGGATTTTGATAGGAATTGCATTCAATCTGTAAATTTCTTTTTGTAAGATTGCCATTTTCACTATGTTGAGCCTATCTCTCAAGGACCATAGGAGATCTTTCCATTTTCTGATATCTTCTTCATTATCTTTCTTCAGAGATTTAAAGGTTTTGTCAAACAGATATGATACTTCTTTGGTTATAGTTACTCCAAGGTATTTAGTGTTACTTTCAGCTATTATAAAAGGTGATGTTCCCCTTAATTCTTTTTCAGCACTTTTCTTAAGTGCATAGGAGGGCTGCTGATATCTTTGAGTTTATCTTGTATCCTGCTACATTGTTGAAGGTTTTTATAGGCTGTTGACGTTTTCTTGTAGAATTTTGTTGATCACTTCTGTATACAATCATGTCATCTGTAAATAAAGATAGTTTCACTTCTTTTCCAGATTGTATCCACTTAAGTTTCTTTCATTGTCTTATTGCTTTAGTTAAAACTTCAAGAACCATATTGCAATGAAAAAGAGAAAGTGAAGAGCCTTTTCTGGTTCCTGATCTTTGTGGGATTGCTTTCATTTTTTTCTTCATTTAGTTTGATATTGGCCTTTGGCTATTTGTTTTGATGTTGGTGGTGGTGGGTTTTTTTCTCTTTTTTTATGATGAATAAAGTCACATTTTCTATTCGTATATATACTTGTTGAAGCTCCCTTCCCCTCCCATCACTTCCAGTTATTCTCTCTTCTCCACATCTCTTTATCTCTTCTCCAGCATGGGCAGGAGGTCCCAAGGTCTATATGGCTTGTTTCAGAATCCAGTCCTGATAGTTCCACATTCCTCACCCCAACATCGAGACTGGGTCAGGTGTTCCTCTGGACGAAGTGGGATCCAAGGTGGCAGTCCAAGGTTTTTCTGATCCCAAGCTGTTCAGTGGTTATGGTTTGAAGCTTTGACATGCTATTTGAATTTTTGTTTAGTGTTCACTGATGAGTACAAACCCTGATTATCTTTCTGGGTCTGTGATACCTCACTCAGGAGGATATTCTCAAAATCCATCCATTTGCCTACAAATTTTAGAATATCATTGTTTCTTACTGCTGAGTACTACTACTTCATTTTGTAAATGTACCACAGTTTGTTAATCCATTCTTTACTTGAGTGGCATCTAGGTTGTTTCCAGGTTCTTGCTATAACAAATAATGCTGCTATGAACATAATTGAGCTAATGCCTTTGGAGAGCAAATGTTTATGTTTAGGGTATACACCCACTGGTGATATTGCTGAATCCTTGGGGAAGATTGATTCCCAGTTTTCTGAGAAAGCACCAAACTGTATTCCAGAGTGGCTGAACAAGCTTACACTCCCATCAACAATGGAAGAATGTTAGCCTTGCTTTGCAACCTCTCCAGCATAGGCTGTCATCTGTATCTTTTACCTTAGCCAATCTGACAGGTGTAAGGTGGTATCTCAAAGTTGTTTTGATTTGTATTTCTCTGATGGCTGAAGATGTTGAGCACTTTTTCAAGTGCCTTTCAGCCATTTGTAATTCTTCTGCTGAAAATCCCCTTTTTACTTCTGAACCCTATTTTTTGATTGGGTTATTCAAATTTTGGTGCTTTAGTTTCTGGAGTTCTTTATATAGTTTAGAGGTCAATCCTCTATCACTTGTAAGGTTGGTTAAAATCTTTTTCCATTCTGTAGGCTGTCATTTTTTCCTATTGACTGTGTCCTTGGCTTTTCAGAAGCTTCTCAGTTTCAGGAGATCCCACTTATTGACTGTTGTTCTTAGTGTCTGTGCCACTGATGTTTTATTTAGGAAGAGTCCCTTGTGCCAATTCATTGGAGGGTATTTCCCACTTTTTTTCTATTAAGTTCAGTGTGGCTGGGTTAATGTTGATGTCTTTTATCCATTTATATTTGAGTTTTGTGAAGTTGATAAGTTTGGTTATATTTGCATATGTCTACAAACAACCATCCAGCTATGCCAACACCATTTTTTAAAGATACTATCTTTTTTCCATTTAATATTTTGGGCCTTTTTGTCAAAGACCAGGTGTTCATAGGTTTTGGGGTTAATGCCTGGATCATTGATTCAATTCCATTGTTCCACAAGTCTGTTTATATTACAGTACCGCACTGTTTTTATTACTGTAGCTCTTAGTGCGAATTGAAGTTGGGATGGTGATGCCTCCTGAGATTCTTTTGTTGAGCAAAATTATCTTGGCAGTCCTGGCTTTCTTGTCATTCCAAATGAAGTTGAGTACTGTTCTTTCAAGGTCTGTAAAATACTGTCTTGGGATACTGATGGGAAATGCATTGAATCTATAGATTGCTTTTGGTAGAATTGCCATTTTTACTATGTTGATCCTACCTATCCAGGAACATGGGAAATCATTACATCTACCTATCCAGGAACATGGGAGATCATTCCATTTTCTGATATCCTCTTCAATTGCTTTCTTCAGTGATTTAAAGTTTTTGTCATATAGATTTGTTACTTCTTTGTTACACAAAGGTATTTAATGCCATTTGGAGTTATTATAAAGGGTAATGTTTCCCTTATTTCTTTTTCAGCCCTTTTATCTTTAGCATATAGGAGGGCTACTGATTTTCTTGAGTAAACCTTTTATCCTGCTACATTGCTGAAGGAGTTTATCAGCTATAGAAGTTCCCTGGTAGAATTTTGTGAGTCACTTATGTATACAATCATATCATCTTCAAATGGAGATAGTTTCACTTCCTCTTTTCCAATTTGTATCCCCTTAATGTCCATTAATTCTCTTATTGCTTTAGGTAAAACTTTGAGAACTATATTGAATAGATAAGGGAAGAGAGGACATCTTTGTCTAGTTCCTGATTTTAGTGGGATTTCTTAGAGTTTTTCTCCATTAAGTTTGATACTGGCTGTCAGCTTCTTGTAAATCATCTTTATTTTATTTTGATATTTTCCCTGCATTCCTGATCTCTCCAGGACTTTTGTCATAAAGGAGTTTAGGAATTTAGTAAAGGCTTTTTCAGCGCCTAAGGATATGATTATGTGTTTTTTTTTTCTCTTCAGTTTGTTTATATGATGTATGACATTTAGGATTATTCATATGTTGAACCATTCCTGCATTTCTGGGATCAAGCCTACTTGATCAGGGTGGATAGGATTTTTCTATGTTGTTGAATGAGGTTTGACAGAATTTTTTTGAAAGTTTTGGCATAAATATTTATGAGGAAAATTGGTCTGTAATTCTCTTTCTTTGTGGCATCTTTGAGTGACTTGGGAATTAGGGTAATTGTAGCCTCATTAAAAGAGTTTTGCAATATTCCTTCAGTTTCTACTGTGTGAAACACTTTGAGGAGTATTAGTAATAGCTTTTCTTTGAATGTCTGGTAGACCTTGGCACTGAAACCATCTGGACCTGGGCTTTTTTTACTTGGAAGGCTTTTAAAGACATCTTCAATTTCCTTTTTTGCTATAGGCCTGTTTAGGTATTTAACCTGATCTCTATTTAATTTTGATAAATGGTACCTATCCAGATAGCTGTCAATTTCTTTTAGGTTTTCCATTTTTTGGAGTATAGAATTTCAAAGTATTACCTAATAATTCTCTAGATTTATTGGGGATTTGTTTTTATGTTCCCCTTTTCATTTCTGATATTGTTAATTTGGATACTCCCTCCCTGATTTTGGATAAGAGTTTATCTATCTTGTTGGTTTTCTCCAAGAACCAACTCTTTGATTCATTGATTCTCTGTATTGCTTTTTTTGTTTCAATTGTGTTGATTTTAGCTCTAAGTTTGATTATTTCCTGCCATCTATTGCTTCTATGTGAGTTTGCTTCCAATTGTTCAAGGGCTTTCAGCTGTGCTGATAGTTCTCTTGTGTGGGATATCTTTAGTCTTTTCATATAGGCATCTAGTGCTATGAACTTTCCTATTAAGACTGATTTTATTGTATCCCATAAGTTTGTGTATGTTGTTGATTCATTTTGTTAAATTTTAGGAAGTCTTTGATTTCTTTCTCAATTTCTTTCTTATCCTTTTGTCTCTTATTTTATATTTTATTTCTTTAATTAGTGCACAGAAATGTATGGGTAAATTGATCACATGCTTAAAGTCATTTCTAGATATTTTTATGTGTGAGTAGTGAAGTTTATTTTGTACTTGTGGATGCAAATCAATGTCTTTACACCTAAAAAAAATATTTATCATGGTTATAACCTATGACTTTTCATAATAATCATGTCTATATTTTACATTACCACTGCATAGTATGAGACAATAAATATTTTAGAAATCATTAAGAATTTACTCTTCTGTAGTATAGTCACAGGCTACATTGTACATTATTCATAACTCCATCTAGACAACTTTTTATGTGTCCCAGTTCCTTAATATAAAATAAATTCGTGTTCCACATCACTTACTAAATGGAAAAATCTTTAAGTGTGTTTAAGAGATAGTTTCTAATCTTACCAATGTCTTGACTCTGTACATTATATTGATGATGAAAGACTTTGATTACCAGAAGGAATTGAATCTTTCTATATCACTGTGATATACTTCCATAAAGATAGTCATAATGGTAATAATTCCTTTCCTCACATCCATCTGGGTGTATTATTGTATCAAAATTATCTAGTTTGTATATAAATTCATACATCTTATTTTTTTGAATTATAAATTTGCAACATGGAAAGGTACTTAAGTGCAGATGAACAATTTTATCTATATGGAAATTTTTTGAATAACTGGTCATATCTTTTGAACTATCATGTGTCCTCCTAAAATATTCAGCTTTAATTCTGCGTTAGATGATAAATATTCAATGACTTTAATACTCCTCTAATACTCTTTGATACTCCTGTAGATTTGATGAACGATTGCCTACCTTTTTGTTTCCCTGTCTCAAATTATTTCTCAAATATTTTGAAATTTAAGATATAGAATACATTGCTGGATGAAGATTCTATAATGACACTTAATGTGGTCATTCATTTGACTATAGGGGAAGTCCCATTTAGGCACCCCCTTCATTAATGGTTTAAGGCCTAGCCAGGGACATTTGTGGGTTCTCGGAGGTTTTCCTAGTAACTGATGTCTTTCCAACCCCACAGTGGCTTCAATTATCAGAATATCCATCTCCCTTTTTCTCTCTTTTTGTCACTCATCTCTGCAACCAAATCCTTGTCTTTGGTGGAAGCAGAGATCCAAAGCTTAGAAACAAGTTAAGTTTCAGGTCCAAAGAGAGAGAGAGGAGAGACTATATATGAGCAAAGGAATCAGGATTATAAGGAAGAGTCCCATTGAAATGACTGACTGGAGCTTCTGGGAACTCACTGAACCCAATGCAGCCACTAGGAAATCTTCAGGAAAAGAAACTAAACAAACCCTCCAAAAGTAGATGACTGTAAAATGTGGAACTTCTTGCAGTAGGATCAGGCTATGTTCCTGTGCATAAACTGGCACCTTGGAACCAAATCCCTAATGAAGAACACCTAACTCAGCTCTAATATGAGGGAATTGGACCTAACTCAAATCAATACACCAGACTCAACTGCCCCTAACCCTAACCCTAACCCTTCCCCCTCCCACCACTTCAGAAAGCATACAGATTTTGAAAAATAAGTAAAGGTTAAATGCTCTGCTTATACTGACTGCTATGTCACTCTTGATTTTTTTTTTACTTTGATATAGGGTCTCCATACATATCACTGGCTGTTTTGGAAATCACTGTGTAGACAAAACTGGATTTTCCCCCCACATTTCTATTTACAATTTGACTAACTTGAGATATTATTGAGAAAACAAAAGGCTGAGGCAATAAAGTGTCTGTAATATTTAATATAACTTCTGTCATATAAACAAAATATGGCATTTCACTGAGTCATGTTTGCATTACAAGTAAAATTTTACAATATATTTTCTTTTCCCATACATTCTGTTTGTACAAGTCAAGGTTTCTCCCTTCAAATGCACCTCATTAATTTAAGTATTTGAAGGAATTTTTGTATTTGTTCTACCTATTCACATAATTTCCCCAAAGTTAAATTCCGACTAATTTATTTAATGTAAAAAAGTTTTTATTAGAACTGTTTATATTATATAACCACATATATAAAAATTATTCTTGTTTAGTGATTGGTTGTAGTAAGAAAAATTGTTATTCTCAAAAAGAATTAAATGATATAGCCAATTAGACAATGCCTTTGGACCCTCCCCTAGTCTTAACAATAAAATCTAATTAAACAGTGGATTAAACACAAAATGAAAACACAAAGTACACAGGAAAAGTTGTTTAAAATAAACAAATGGTTTACAAAATACCTTCATAAAATATATAAAATTGTGCAGCAACAATAAAACAATTTTTAGGTAAGAAGCAATATAATATTTCACACTTGAGCAGAGGTTATCAACAGACTTGAGTAAGGTTATAACTAAGTTTTATGTCACATATTTGTTGTTTACTTAATAACTAGCATTAAAATATGCAAAGCCATGTATCTCTGTAGTCAAATAAATTTGAGATATGCAGGATATTAATTATTTTATCTCACTCCAGTATTTGAAAACCACCTAGTTAACTTGACATGTGTTATGACAAAATCTAAATGAAATTAATAAATAGGTAGTCCATTATTATATATAGTAATTAAATACAAATGAAACAAAATAGGAGTCAAGTCACTTAGCACCCTGCCTTCTCAAACTTGTTCTACTACAAGGGAAAAAAAAAACAAAATAAAGTCCTGAGAAATTTAGAAATTTTTGTAAAAAACACAAATAACACAAAACATTTTTCAGAACATGGATTCATGAACAATTTAGAGCAGGTTGTATTTATACATCTAGAAATAGATTTATAAACTTATATGTATAAAACAATAGTTAGCTTCAAAAGAGGTATTTGAAGGAGAGAAGGGATGTTTATAGGAGATGCTTTACAGCTTAGAAAATAATGGGTTATTATATAATTGTATTTTCAAAAATAAAAGAAATAGCTATTAAAAGTTTCACTCATAATTTTCTTATGTTGTATAAAAAAGTAACTACCAGTATTTACTACCTGACCATCTACTATAAGTACATACAGACACTGGGTTATTATAAAATGCAATGGTACATTTCCATGAAATATACCAAATGAATCCAAAACCTTTTATTTCTTTTTTAGTTTTTAGTAATATAGGGTGACCATGAAAATTTGAAAGTCCAAACATTCAAATGTTTAGTAAAAAGGTTACAAAGAGGTCCAGATAAGGTCATATTAGGTAATGAGGAAGGATAAAATTTAGCAAAAGAACATATGAGTTACCTAATAGATTATAAAACTTCCTTTTGCCCCTTACTTCCCACTTCATCACAATTTTTTAAATCCACATTTACTTGCTAGAGAGTAAATATATTCTTCTGAGTTGAAGCATCAGGAATTATAAAAATGAATAAGTAATGTAATTGAAAGTGCAAATGTAAAGCCCTAAGCACAACCTCATTGCTCCGGAGTGGTCATTCTAGGTATATTGATGTACACTACTTTATATAGTTATGAACTGTATAAGTATTTCAGGAACTTCCTTACACTACCTGTGTATTTCTTTTCTTTTCTTTCTTTCTTTTTTTTTTTTGGTGGATTACTTTGAATAGACATGTCATTTATAAAAAAGAATATACAATAATGACAAAGGTGTATTAGTACATGGCTTTATGTTACACAGCTTTCTTAGGCCTCCTTCATAAATGTTAGTTCCCTCCAGATCCACAGATGTTGTCCCCAGTTCCTTATTCATGGGGGATATATCGTAAGTCACACTAGAGAGGATCATTGCAGCCTGGGGTAGCTCAGTCATTGTGTGTTTACATTGCTGCAAAGCACCTTATGTGCTCACTCTAAAATAAATTCTTAAAATTCAAAAGAAAAAGCATTTGGAATTAATGTAAAAATAAAGTTTGTTACAAGAAAAAGAGATAAGTGATTTAACCAAAACCTATAAGAACATAATATTTCTAAGACAAACAAGAAAATTGTTTGTAGGTTGGATTCCTATAGAGAGTTCTATAGCTTATAAAAACTTAAAAGATATACAATGTATATCTGCTAAACATAAAAACCTTTATTTTGAGAAATAGCACATTAAAATAAAAATAACACTAGGGTTGAAGAAAACACTCATGTTTGCATGTGTGAAGTATCCTGCACAGTGGTGAAACCCCACTGTGCTGCACCTTCCCACAGTGAATGGTGTGAAATACTCCAGGACTCACACTGATAAAACTTAATCTACTGATGCTCAGAACAATTTTCAATTCATTGATTCTTTGCCTATAAAGAAAAAGCCACAGTACCCACTTTCTTTGGTAGAACAAAGTAAAAATCAAAGAATCTGTAGGGGGTAGACTTTCTGCCTTGACAGATCTGGGATACTCATGATTTTCCTTCAGCCTTTAATATAGGAGACCTGGTAACTGGTGACAGCTGTAACTTGGACAATTAAATGATTGAATCTTCCTGCCTCATAAATCAATATCAGGAAATGTGATAAATCTATTCATCAGGTCAATTTACATTTTGCTCTCAAAGTAAATTTTACTGATATTTTCTCATTTTGTGGTTAAATTGTCACATGTGAAGAAATTATTGAATTTTGTTCAGAAACTGCAAAGTTAAAAACAGACAATTGAAATATTTGTCAGACGGTTGGATAGTCAGAAGAGAATTGAATATCAAGAATGGCACATGTTATATAACATATTGAAGATGTGGTTCAAGATATTAGCAGATCTTCTCTAACGTATCTGATAATAAATATTAGACTTGGCAACCAATGAACATGCAAACACTTTATTATGTACATAATTATTTTTAGTAGGACATAAAAGTTGCTTGATGAAAAATAGCAAGAAAAAAGATACCATACATAATTAAAAACATAAAAATTATGTGTATAAAATGTTGCTATATATTTATACATTACATGCAAGATAGATGAGGAACTTTCATTAAGTGTAGGGAGAACATATTGTTTTTATATATTTTAACAATTAATATATGGATCAGAAATTACAAACTAATTTTTCCCAGAGTTAATGCCTTGATATTAAAAGAAAAATGTTTTTTTCTCATCTCTCTTATTCCCTTACTGCTTCTTTCCAATTGCCTTCTTTCTCTTCTTTCTTTCATTTGTTCCTTCCTTCCTTCTTTTGTACCTTTTTTCCTTTTTCCAATTGGTTTTGTGTTTTAATAGACTAATAAACAATATCATTCCCTAGTGGCTTTCTAAAGTATATGAAACTTTAGTGAAAGAAATCACAATAGCTAAAATTTAAAATCAATATCTATATATTGCTCCCATTCTTTAAAAACCATTGCCAGGGATTGTTACTGTCATACATCTAGGTAATTTTCTCTATTGTGGTCATACCATACTTGGCTCTATATTTGAATTATTTTGGTATTTCGAACATACCTAGGACTAAAATTGTTGCAATTCATTGAGCACTGAAGCTTGCTGTGCTTCTCATTTACTTACAGAGAAACACACATACACAAACCCAACCATACAGTATAATTCAATAAAGTGATTTATACTATCTTTATTCTATGACTCAAACATAAAAACATTCAAATTTTCCATTTTATTAAATTTTTCAATTTATACTATACCTTGTTCCATTTAGTTGTCTCAATTAAATTTGAAGTTATTCAGTAAATGTAAAGAGCTTCTGAAATGTTCAACTCATTTTTAAGAATTTGCATTGTAAGAATTATTACATAAGTACATCTTCCAAATATTATGCTTTCTAAACAAGATTGCATTCTAGACAAATTTCAAATAATTTGAGAATGATTTTGTTTGTTTTTATTATGAATAAAGTCATATTTTTATCCATGTATATCATTCTTAAACTCCCTTCCAACTCACACCCATCCCAGTCACTCTCCTCCCTAAAGATGCACATTTGCACTCCAAAGGCTAATGCTCAATGTTCATAGTAGCATTATTTGTAATAGCAAGAGCCTAGAAAAATCCTAGATGCTCATCAAATGGGGTTGGATGAATAAACTGTGGTACATCTACACAATGGATTCCTGCTCAGCAGTAAGAAAAAATGATATCCTAAAATTTGCAGGCAAATGGTTGGATTTGAAGAATTTCCTCCTTAGCGAGGTATCACAAATCCAGAAAGATAAGCAGGGGGTGTGTTCACTCATTAGTGGACTTTGTTAGAAGTTTTTAACAAAATATTTGCTCCCTTCTCCCCTAGAGACACTCCCCTTCCATTTCCTATTCAGATAAGACTAGATTTCTAAGAAATGAGAGCTAAACTGTACAAACAAGATACCATTAAGACAAAGAAAAAGCCCTCTTAGCAAGGATGGACAAGGCAAACCAAAAGGAGAAGAGTCCCAAAAGCAGACAAAAAGTCAGATGCATATCCACTCCTACTTTTAGGAGTCTCCCTACAAAAACCCAAGTTAAGAGTCATTACATATGTGCAGAAGACCTGCTGTGAGCTATGCATGCCCTCTGCTTTAGTCTCTGAGCTCAGAAGAGCCCAGCCTAGTTGTTGCAGTGGGCCTTATCCTCTAGAGGTCCTCAGTTATCTCTGACTCCTACAATGTTTCCTCTCCATCTTCTGCATGGTTCTCCAAAGAATTTCCAATTTCCGAAAAATTTTTAGTGTTTGAAAATCCCTGAAACCAATCTATAAAATTTGTCTTTACACTCATAGGTGTTATCTTTGCCCTTTTTAAAGGAAACTTCTTTTGGCAGCAAAGAAAAATCACTACTTAAAGCTACAACTGAATAAAATTCAGAGTTGTACCCAATTCCTACAGGTACAGCTACAAAATACTTTCACATATAAAGTTTAGGGAACACAGCAAAAGAAAAGCCAGAAAGTTATAGGAGCCCAAGAAATTTGCTGTGTTTTTGTGTCTCTTCATAATATTTGAAGCTAGCTATCACTAACATGAATGACCAAATGTGAACTGAACAAACATGACACTAATAAACTTGTCCCATTGAACAGAGTAAAGCCTGGTGGCCTCAACATTATACAGAGAACTACTGGTAACTGAGGAAAGCTGGGATGTTAAGTGTGACTGTTCCCAAGTTAGAACACATGAATTGGTTCTCCAGAACCAAATAAGCATCCCTATGAACGTACATGAAGGAAGCAGAATACAAACTAATCAGGTCATATTTAAATGTATATGTGCATGCACATACAAATATGACATTCAAAAAAATTAATTTAAAAAGAAGATGTGAATTTGAAACAGGGTTGGAAGGGCTATATGGGAAACTTTGAAAGGAGAAGACATTGGAAGGTAAATGTAATTAAATTATAGTCTTAAAAATAAAAAAAAATATAAATGACAGGAACATCTATGTAAGGTGAAGTTTTTTGTTTTAATAATTACTACAACTATGTTTTTGCTGTCTACTTTATAGGTATTATAGCATGAAATTTAAACAATGTAGTTGCCTAAACAGATTTGTATAATTCCTGAACTAATTGACATGACAATATGGAAATCTTATAGATCAAATGCTACAAGTAATAGTCACTGAGAGAAGGAATAATTAGTCATCCCTATGTATGCACTTTTTAAATGACTATGTAATATTGAGTATTATATATAAATATTATATGCATAATAGCAAAACAAAATAGCCTCAGTTGTTATATGAAAACAAAAATCTTTGTGTGTATGTCAGTGTGTATCCATGTGCCCATGTATAACAATAGTAATAAAAGAAGACCACTCTGGAGCAATTAGACCCTAGGCTAAAGCTAGGAGGGTCCTTACCAAGTGATCTCCATAGACACATACCCGGAGGAACCTCCCATGGCCTGGCCCCACCTCCAGGGCAAGTTGCATTATAAAAGACACACTTTTTAACTGAGAATCCAAGTCCAGAGCAGACAGGAGACACACAACACCTCTAGCAACAACTGACTAGAAGTTAACAAAGAGTGAACCACTGAAGCAATGGGCAGGCATCAATGCAAGAATACATATAAAAATATAAAGAACAACAAGGCAAAACCAGAAGAAATTGGTGGTTCTACAACACCAAGACCTGAACACAGAAATGAAGAGGAAAAAACATCAACACCTTTATGAAGATTATAGAAGCCTTAAAAGAGGATATTTAAAAAAATCTCTTAAAGAAATAGAGGAAAATACAAACAAAAAATTAGAAGAGATTAATAAATCCTTGGGGAAAAATGAGCAAAAGGAAAACCAACAAATGAAAGAAACATTCCAGGAACTAAAAATTTAAATAGAAGCAACAAAGAAGGCACAAAATGAATTAAAGGTAGAAGTAGAAAATCTGAAGAAAAGAACTAGAAATACAGATACAAGCATCACCAACAGAATCCAAGAGATGGAAGAGAGAATCTCTGGAGTGAAAGAATCAATAGCAGAAATAGATACACCAGTCAAAGAAAACACTAAAACCAAAAATGCAACAACACAAAACTTTCAGGAAATTTGGGACACCTTGAAAAGACCTAACCTGAGAATAATAGGAAAAAAGAATGAGAAGAATATCAGCTTAAAAGCACAGATAATGTATCCAATAAAATCATAGAAGAAAACTTTCTCAACCTAAAAAGAAAATACCTATAAAGGTACAAGAAGCTTACAGCACACCAAATAGATTGGACTTCCCCCCCCCAAAAAAAAAGTCTGCTTTCCATAAAATAATCAAGCCACAAATCATACAGAAGAAAGAAAAAAATTTAAGAGCTGCAAAAGAAAAGGGCCAACTTAACTATAAAGGCAGACCCATCAGAATAACACTTGACTATTCAATGGAAACAATGAAAATACTAGACTAGTCAATGGAAACAAAGTAAGACCAAAAATATTAGAGCAGAGGCTTAGGAGTGTTTGAAGAAATAAAGCAAGTATAAGTTATAATACCTTAACTTAAAAAGTAAAGTTTGAAGCATAGAGCATCAGAAATAGAATCAAAAGCAATAGAGGAGGGGTATATGAGGGAGAAGGAAGAAGAGGAGGAGGAAGGAGGAGAGGAGGGGAAGGAGCAACAGAACATCATCCTTTTTCAGGTATACTGAAATGGCAGCTGTTCTTCAAAGACAGCTAGCATGTCCCAAGATTCAACTTCATTAGAAAGCCTCTGCAGACACATGGTGGAATGCTCTGTTATTTTAGAGCCTCTTTGTACTTGTGTCATTTCTGGGCATGTATGTTTGTTTACTCATTCTGTAATCTATTATGAAATCCAATAATGAAATAGATCATAAATGGGTAATGCTATCACTGTATTTATTAACCATCATTATCAATACAGAAAGCTTTCTTTTTAATCAACTTGCCTATTCCAATGCTAGGCATTATTTTCTCTATTTTCTTTGTCATCTAGTTAGTAGATTTCTTTATTTTTATTCCTACTTGTATTTTTTAACTAAAACTCAATAAGGCATGCCTATTCTCTCTCCTATATTTATTTTCAGTGGTACACATAATATTAATTTTGTAAAATTTGATCAATAACATTGGTTTTATGACAATACCCATTACAGAGATAATTTTTCTACTTTTGTTGTTATTTACAAGTCAATTTCTGCCATTGCTGCTGTCATTGTTTACTGTTCATGAAGAAAAGAGCTAAGTGGTTAATGAAAAAAAGCATAGGAAAACTGAAGGGAGCTAGATAAAATACAATGTATCACCTTTTTTCTCTCTTCCTCCAATATAAGCTATTTCACAAACGTTTCAATTTCCTCATGTTATTTCCTGTCTCAAGATTGCTTCTGACATCCGTCATTTTGGCACATGTCTACTCACTCACATTTAGTCTCCCTAAAAGGAAAAATGAAAGCATTGTACATAAAAAACCTGTGTCTATTCCTAAGCAGTCAGAAAGATGATTATTTACCTTAAAGCTAACAATTGTGACATGTGCGGTGTAAATAGCTTACTGTATCATAGCTGGATGACCTGAGGCTGATACCTATTTGCTGTTTACGTTTCAATATCTCTTGAAATTGGGTTTTTATTAGAAAACAAAAGTGAATCTTGGGAATATACTTTTGTTGAAAATTAAATTCTTAGCTTGCAAAAGTATCAAACCCTTGCTCATTTTTCTCTATTATGATCACATGCTTTCATACCAAAAATATACATCATATTAACGTAATTTGTTTGGATATTATAGTTCAAAATACTTAACATCACTGTGTCTGAACTAATCTTCTTATTTTTAAAAATGAGGAGAAAAGACAAAACGGTTTCTATATACTTCATGATGTGATTATCTATTGTATATGAGTAATTATTTTAAATTGAGATTTCAACAATATCAGTATCTACGTGACAAATAAATTTTAAAATCTGTGATGAATGCAATCACAATAACAGAGGTGTCTAAACAGATCCTGAAGATGATACAGCTAAGTGACATTTAGCACATCAGTTTTCTATTACTACTTTGTAGTAGGTGAAAAAAATGATGCTTGCAAACCACACAAATTCATCTCTTCTTAAAATTTTTAAAGCCTGGCCTTTGAAAATCATGGCAACAATGGGTGTTAATTATTTAGCAGGTACCAGGAAACAATCTCTTCCTATCCTATATCATTTCGGCAGTTTAATCTCATGTTTTCATATTGGTTTGCCGAGTCTTTCATATACATCCGGGGAGATACTGTGCCTACCTCAACATTCCAGTCTCTAAATGCCAGTTTGCAATACCTTCAGCATGGCTGAAGGTAAAAGAAAATAGGAAATGGACATATTTTTAAAAGACTAAATAAAAGTAGAATATGTATACAGCCATATGTATATGCACTGTATTTATATATATTATGTATAACTTTTCTCTGTGAAACAATAGTATTTTCAGAAAAGTCAATTGATTACACAGAATGCCAACAAACTTTCTGGGAGCCTGAGCTCTGTCTGTTCTGAGTCATCAAGGCTGTAACTGATGTGTTTTCCTCTTTTTGCCTCTGACAGCCACATTGACAGTTTTCTTGTTTGTACAGAAGAATTTTACTGTTGTATGCTAGGCACATTGAGTAGTCAGACACATTTGGTCACTGTCTAATATCGATTTAATTTCACTAAATCAAAACTCACAATGTATTTCAGGTCCTAGATGTCAACACATTGCCATCTTAAAGCTACTTCAACAGTCTTGTCAATTCAATTTTTCACACTTCTTCATTTGTTGGTTATTTCACCAGTCATATACCATAATGCATACCAATAGGTAATATAGAAAAATATGAAGAGCTTCAGGATCAAAGCTGTCAAACCATATGTCACAAAATTTCCTAAGATAGCATTCAAAAATACTTCAAAATTATATTTTGGTGAACATTTTTACTTGATTTCTTTTAAAGAAATATGCATGAACACTGCATCAACATTTCTTCCTTCTTATATCATTTAAAGAATGTGGGGTTTGGTAAAACACAGACTCTACCTACTAACACTCATCTGTATAATAAACATAAATATCTTTTCCTTGTTATTTAGGATTTGAATTCATGCAACAGGATTCTTAGTAGACAACCACAACATTCCGAAATTTTCAAGAAATTTATATAAGATTGTTGATCTTATTCCAGCATGTAATTTATTAGCATATTTCTTTCATACCAAGTAGCAAAAACATTAAAAGCTTTAATATAATACAAGTCTTGTATTTGGCTATTTGCCAGATTTTTATTTTAATTGAGAGGTATCTCATGATTCTCTAAGTTTTGACTGGTAATCAGAGAAGTTACTGTTTTTGTATTTTGTCAACTAAACTACCTGTTTTGTTGTTTCAATATTGTGTAGCTATGTGTACATTTACATATATTATATGTGTGTATGTGTGGTGTTCTTGCATTGTCTATATATCATGTATGGGTATAGGTATATGCATATATGTATGTGAATTCTTTCAATTACTTTGTATTCAATGCTATCCGTTAACATTTTTAAACTCTATTCTTACCCATTATCCTGTGTTTCTGACCCATTATTAGTATTTTAGTATTTAGTATTTAGTATTTTAAAAAGTCAATATAAGCTCTGTAGTTTGTGAAGTAAGTGGTTTCTCTTCTGAAAGTATTACTCTTGAAAAAAATTGTTCATATACTAAAATTAAAAAAAATGAGAATGGCTTGACAGAAGGAAATATATTCTACAGCCATTCATCTCACTATCTTTGTTCAGTCTAGATAAGGTACACTGCCCCTCTGATGTTTCCAAGAAAGCAGTAGGCTCTTTCAGCTGCTTGGAGACCTCTATCCTCCAGTCTTTCACCTCTCATCTCAAGTATCAGAGAGGAGCTGTGCTTTCTTTTATTTCTCCAAATACATTAAATCATTATATTGATTTTTCTATAACATTTTCTTTCTTACTTCACAGCACTTAAAATAGCTTATAATATTATTTATATGTGGGTGTTTTTTACGCAACATTAAAATACACAGTAAGCTATGAATTGAACATGGAAAGAAACCAAATTTTCAACTCTTACTGGCATTAACTCAATACTTTTTTAAAGTGTATAACTAGCTGTAATTATTAGGTATCCAAATTGTACCATTTTCCATTATATATTTTCAAAATTATGTTCAAGTCTTTTTAGGCAAATTTAATATTGATGTTTCATTGGTAAAGCTTCTATAACACAAGTGACTGGAATCTGATACCACATACATAAAAGGAATAAATACATACAAGTTTAAATGGCATACTGATGTTAAAATCTAAGAAAAAAAGTGTGAAAGTTGTTATATATAATATATATATATACATACACACACACACATTATTTGGAAAGCAAGCTTTTTTTATTATTATATCAGAACTGGCAAAGGACATTTTTCCTGTTTGTTTCTAGTCATAAACATCTGTAGCACCAAATATGTATAACTAATGGAACTTGAACCAGAATGTTGCTGTATATTTCTAGGTTATTGAAATATTTTATTCACTGGTAATTGTTGTAATAGTGTTATATGTATAGATAAAAGGGGCTCATGTATACTGTAGTGTAATTTGCAGGTTAAAGCAAAACTCCCCAAGTGGGTACTTACCTTCAACCTGGTGTGTCTAAAAGACACTCCTACAATGTGCATCCTTTTCCTCTTACTCTCACAAACTTTCTTCCCTCGTATTGTGTATTTCTCTGTCTGAGCTGTACTTATAAAACTGCATTGCAGTTGTACCATTTGGTGATGGAAAAACTATAGTCACATTTTAACCAGTTATGGATCAGTAGAGGGCTGCTTCTTTAAGGAGGGTAAGAACTACAATTATTTTGGAGAATAAATATTTAAAATAGAGTTAGAACTTATTTTTGTTTTGGAATTTATAGTACTATAATACTATATATTCCTGCAGTGACTATCAAGTATTTGTTATAAATTACTTCCATTTGAATATACCTTACAGACAATTACACAATTGTGTACATCCAAGTGTAAGTGACACTAGTATACCAATGGAGAGATACCTTTCCATGACAGATATTATTCTTGTCCATAGGTTTTAAGGCAGTGTAGAAATTCCAATTGTATTTCTTTTTCAGGAGCTTGAATAGCACCCTCAGATGTCATGTGAAGTACTTCTCAGTGAGGATTCTTCCCAGTTGGTTTTAGGAAGATTCTTCAAGTACTGTGTTCGAGGTACATAGGAATTGGTCTTACTTTCACATCCTGAAAAGCAACTAAGGGCAATGGCAATAACCTATATTAATAGAAACACTCTTATATTCAACTGAACAGCAATTGGAGAGTTTTCTCATGACTGGTATTGAGGTTTTTGTTAGATGGTATATGGCTTTTGGAGGAAGCATCATTACATTATGTAGCATGATATCATTGAATATAACATATGTATGATATATGGAAAATATGAACAAATATATACACTTCTAAGTACTCATAGAATATTTCTCCTATGATTTCTCAATCATTTTTTGTTATTATCATTCCTTCTGTTTTTTCTGTATTATTCATCCTTCTAAAGAATTAAAATTAGAGTTATATTTAATTATAAGTAATTTTTATATTTATATTCAGTTTACATAATACCTCATGTAAACATCTATTATCCAATCAAGCTTCGTCATTATTTAGTAACATTCATCCATTTTTGACAAGTGATCTAGTACTAAGACCTTCCAACTTAAATCTCATAAGAGGGATATAATGTGAAAGATTTTCTCACATTGAAGCAACTGAAACACATCTATGAAATGTTTCTTTAGTTGCTTGTTTTATGCATTGATAGTAATAGTTTTGAGGTAATTGGTATATCATCAAAAAGAGAAATAGAATAGTCAGAAGTGCATCTTTTATTTATTGAGCATATGAGGAACAGGGTAGTTTGTTATTTAGTAAGAAAGGGGATAATAAATTGAGAAGCATGACAATGTAGTTATTAGGAATGAATGGTAAGATGACTACATAAGACAAAATAATTCACTTTAATGAAGACACACAGAGAGAGAGAGAGAGAGCAACAGTTAAAGCTCTACAAAGAAACTTCAAAATTAATTAAATTTCAAAAATAAATTATAGATTTTTTTATAATTCTGTAACATCCAGTAGAATTTTATAATTCATATAATTTATGCTTAGAGGAAGCACTAGGAATTTACCATGATTTAGTAAATCTGTCATTTTTCTTATTTTATTAAAAATATTGATTATTTATATAATGTATTCTAATTATGGTATGCCCTATCTTTACTCCTCCAAGTTCTTACCCAATTCTACTTTCATTTGGATACAATCCCTTTCTGTTTCTCATTGGGAAGCAAACAGCCTTCTAAGAGATAATTGTTAAATTATATTATGTTACAATATAATACAGTATAGTATAAGATAAAACAAAAATAAACCAAGAAAAGAAAAGTTGCCCCCAAGAAGGCAGAAGAACATGTATAATTTGAGGACCAAATTTTTCCTACTCTTGGGAAACTCATAAAGACATGAAGTCTGTAGCCATAATACAAAGGACCAATGGATAGGGAAAAACTGCAAAATATAAAAATTATAGAACATAAAATATTTTTAAAGGTCCTGACATTACATTATGTGACAAAAAACTTTCAATGATACCACTAATTTTGGTTTTTTTGGATATCAACTCCAGAGCTTGTGGTTTACATTAAGAGTAGTTTGTTTCACTGATGAGACCCATCTTTAAAATTCTAAATCATTTTCAAGTGATTAACAATTGAACATAGCTTCTAAGTTTGGGATGAGAGTATGTGTCTACTTCTTTTTGCTAGTTCTGCAAACCTATTAGGTGTAAATCTATTTAAGCTCTTTACATGCTGCCTCAGTCTCTCTTAGCTCACATGTTAATCAGGTCTGCTGTATTCAGAAAATCTTATTTCATTAGATTTTCTCCATGACTCCTGGATCTCATATTTTTTCTAGCTCCTCTTCTGTGAGGCTCTCTGAGCCCTAATGGTTGAATTTAGGTGTAGACATCCAGTTTAGAATTCAGTGTTCCAAGAGACTAACTTGTACCTTCATTATGGAAAGAAGTCTAGATGTTCTTCAGTCAGTTGTGAACTGATACATCTCAACATTGAGTTATAATACTCTTGGTCATTTTACCCTACCACAGAGACATTTGATAAACTATGTTCAGTGAAGCTCTATTTATAATAGTCATAAAATGTAAACAACTTAAATGATCACCAAAAGAAGAATAATGAAAATGGTATGCCTTTAAACAATGGATATCACTCTGCCATTAAAAAAAGATGAAATTATTAAACTTACAGATAAATTGTTGAAACTGCAATACTCTTGAGTAATATATTCCATACCCAAATAAATATGATATACATTCTTGTATATGTAGACTTTAATTGTTAAATTGATGATAAACAAGATGTGATGCACAGAATCATACAGGTTAGATGTAAAGCAAATGACTAGGGGGAAATAGACACTCTCCCCCCTCAAGAGGAAAAGGATAATTATACATGAACAGGAGTTTCAATCAGATAGGGAGAATCAGCTGAGAGAACACAGAGAAGAGGAGAATGAGAGACAGAATACAGTAGAGAGAACTGAAATTATGGGCCAGTTGAGAAGATGGATAGAAACCTAGCACAGTAGAAACCTACTAAAATATGAACATATATGAAGGTTATCTAAATACAATAAAAAAATAAAAGTGTATATAGAGACCCATCTTGACATTCTCTGTTGCCAAATGAAGATTCTGAGACAAGGAGTGTGTTACATATAGTTGTATGGTTGGTCAATGGATCCCAATGGGAACCTCAGCACAGTCCAGAACATTGTCAATGCTATAGTTAGTTCTTCTTAAGTTGATGGCAAATCTCCAAACTCCTATACAACTCATTAAACATGGAGAGATCAAGCTGTTTCTATGTAGAGTCTTGTCTTCTATGTGATGGTGTGTACAAGAAGAATTCTGTATGCTATCAAAGGAGATAAGTAAACACCAAGCTAGCTACAAAACCTTTGATCTTCTAAGGTGTCCTGTCTGCCAGATATGCTAGTAAAATTGTAGCACCATGCTAATGTGAGTAAAAAAAACCAAGGTCTTATTTAAATTAAGACATTCTGCCTTAGATGGAACCCATATCTGTTACTGTTTGGGCTACCAAAGACATAAGACTAGATGGCCTATGGATCTAGAGTAAAACCTAATGCTATTTTTCTACTAGAGGAAGGTAGCAAAAAAGACCTTCTAATGTCACTGTTATATACTCATGGATTCTTGTCTTGCATCTCCATTATCAGAGAAGTTTCCTCCTGTAGCAGATGGGAACTAATATACATATACAGCTACACTAAATACAAAGAGAGACCTTGAAAAGCTTTTAATTTTATCTTCTAAGTATACTATTGTATCTGTGTTAAACAAAACAGTAACTGATACTTGTGGATGCTCTATTTCCCCTTAAACTATTAAATAATGTGTTTGTTACATTTAATATATTCTCTCTTGCAAAGGGTGAGAGAATTTGTTCAAATAAAAATAAAGACTTACAAAAGCTATTAAAAAGACAAATTGACCTTTCTTCACAATGTTATTCTTTATAATTTTATTCTTCTTACAAATTATAATGTTAAGTAAGAAATACACATACTATAAGTTTGAGTCAACAAACCTTTGTGTGCAATATTTTTTTGGTTTCTGAATTTTAAAGGTTCTCTATTTTGTCATATGCTATGTAAGTTCTCTGTGTTAAATACAAACTTTTCTAGAATCTGAACTGTGTTTTCGTATATTTTATCACTGAACCTTGTTCTATTAGTTTTAATCAGAGAAAACAAGATAACATTGTTTAGGCATTTAATATATCTTAAAGGTTTCTCTATTTGTTATGATTTTATTTATTTAGAATTTGCAGGCGCATTCACATGCAGTCTGAAGTCAGAAGATAGTGTTAGGAGTCAGTTCTATGTACCCACTATACAGATTGAAGTCTTCCTGGTTGGTGGCAATTATGTTTATCTGCTGAATCATCTCATCAGTTTACATTTTAAATGTTTCTTTGATTCCCCAAGACCATAAAATTTCAAATCAAATTATTATCTGCATAAGTTGTATAAATAATACATGTGTATTTCATGAATTCAACTTGGTCTTATTTGTAAAACTCCAGGATCCATATATTGAGGAAAAGCTGAAATATCAGTGACAGAGAAACAAGCCACAGCCAATTTTAACAGAGCCAACTCCTCAGGCTAAGAAGGGTAACTCCTGTCTCCATAAATTCTCTAACTCAATGCCTCTGAGGACTCAGTTGAAATGACTACAGGTGAAGGAAAGAACTTCTGCTTTCTCCCCAACCATTCCTAGTTTTAGAATAAAGGTGTGGCCACCACTGCCTGGCTTTATTTGGACTTGAACTCACAGGGATCCAGAGTATCAAAGGCTTGGTTCACCCTCTATGACATTCATGACTTGGTTCTGTGAGTGACTCTGTCCTCTGCTATTTCAGGCTATTTTTTATTAAATATGCATTATATCAGTACACGTGTCTATGTAGAATTTGCAAATATTAATTTCTGAGCAGTAAATGAGATTTAACCTCACACCCACACTATTGAAGCTAATACCAGGAAAACATGTCAGCCTCAGATTCTACTCTTTCCTCATTAATGATCCAGTTAGCACTTCAGTATCAAATCCCATTAATATATCTTTTTCTCTCTCTCTCTCTCTCCTGATGTGGATGAAGGATAGAAAGTTAAAAAAAGAAAAGAAATAGAAAGAAACAAATAAAAAAATATTGTGCAATATCAGAAAGAAGAAATCTTTACCCAAAAAGAATAAACTGCTTTCAGGCATGTTGCTTCATTCTTTTAATACAAGCAAACCCTCAGAATGGAACTGAGGTAATAATATTGTCATGAGCTCTAGGACCTTAACTATTCAGTGAGCAGCAGGTAAGCCTTAGCAAGTGTGTGAAACTTTATTTGTCTCAAATAACTAAATAACTGAACAAATAAGAAAGTATGAAAGAAAATGTCAATAGCAAGGTAAGTCAAGTCTCATAAAATGAAAGACAATGATGAGTATTTCTTTTACAGATGCTAATTCCCATCCAAAGAAATGAACTGTTCAATACTCTGTAATACTTCAGAAATTTCACCATGGAATCTCCTTCTAGTGCAGAATGCTATTAACAAATATATTAGAAACATTGTTGCAAATTAAGTTTGCCAATCACATAATGACTTGGATAGGACCTTAAAGAATTGGAGATCTTATATCTTAACATTTGCTGAATTGATATTTTGACATTAAAATGGCTTGAGATTTATCACATCAAATACACTAGGCTTTTCTGTTACTCATGAAACTTGGACAACTGCTGCTTAATTGATCAGTAAAAGTGAAAAACCCTCTAACATGATCCTTACCTACAATTCTAAACCACAGATCTTGTATTATAGTGCATTTATAGACTGTACTGTATCATTCATCTTATCATTTATTTAAAAACATTTAAGAATCAAAATTTGGTCATTTTTACTTTTCTTTTTTATTAATTTTCCATTATTCTCTAAATATAATAACACTTGTTTTTCTTTTTTGATTATCTCTTGTACTAATTTGACTCTTAGGTCTAAAAATACTCTCCTCAGAAGTCTATGGATAAAGTCAATCTCCAACAATATTTGCTTTATAAATTTTTATATTTTGATTTTTAATAAACTCTGCTATATGAACATTCAATATTAAGTAGTTTTTGCTTGTTTGCTTGGTTTGTTGAATTTTTTGTTTGTATAAAAAAGTAAACATCTGCTGAAATACAAAAATTAGTTATATAAAACAGCATATATTACAAAAGAATTAACACTAAATAGCTAAATAATCAAGTAGCTAATAATCAAATAATCAAATAAATAATCAAGAAAACACATTTTAAAAATCCAAATATATTGCTTTATTATACTTCAGTCTAAATAAAAGCTGTGATATTTCTTTGCCATTTTCTTTCCACACTCCTCAAAGAAATTTGCAGATGATATGAGTTCCCTGCTCCTTTTGTCCTGAGACCTGAGCAGGCATCAAAGGTCTTCATTGTTTCCTTTGCTTCAAAAAGAGCAACCCATATAGGTGCTGCTCCTGGGGAATTGAAAGAATCAGAGAGAGCTGGTGTCACACCCAAACCCATGATTTCTATTTCACAAGTTATTATTCAGTTAAAATAATTTAATGAATGCAGAAAGTTTTACTGCTTGATTATACCCTCAACTATATAATACTTTGGTTCTCAAAGACAATGGATATATATAAAAGATACAACTTTAAATTTTATCCTTTTATAAATTTAAAATATTAACATATAAATAAATAGACACAATATAAAATAATTCAATTTTAAATACTTGTTAAAGTCTATATTATGATAATTGAATCAAGTAGTTCATATGTCGACACCATTACATGTTTTTATAGTCCACAAAATGGATTCTTATCTATTTTATCTATACTAGTTATAAAAGAGAACTAATTTTAAAATATCAGTTCTTTCATTTAATTTAGTGTTCACACTAGCATATTTGACTCTACTTCCGCTGTGACAAAATTGTCACTAACCTGATAGCTTAAAAGTATAAAGAATTACTATCTTAATATTTAAGAAGGCTGAGTTCATCATATAGGTCAGTGGATTTAATTTAATTCTATGGAACCTTATTTCTTCACAAGATACATGTTAGATGAACCAGTTTGCTTCAGTTCCCTACTTTTCCCAGGTGTTCCACTTATTTATTTGAGCTTTGTAGACACTTCATCTCCAATGCCAACATTGTCATGTTCTATCCTTTTATAGTCAATTTCTTTCATTTTTCTGACTTTGATTTTATGTTTTAAGGTTATTTTAGATTACTTTGGATGTAAAAAATCTCACAATAGTTTCTTTATCTCCACTTTAGCAATCAAGGATATGTAACACCATTAGCACCTTAAATTTCCTCATGTAGTATAACATTCACTGGTTGAAGAGATAAAAAACTTAATTTGAAAAATGCTAAAATCATAGCTAAATATATGCTTAAGATATATTATTTAGTTGTCCAAAACAATAGTAATAAGTTTATGTATCTTACTGCTAATTTATATTTTGTGAGTAAACTATTTATAAATTCATATTATCAATTTGTACTTTTGCATTGATTTCTAATACTTGGGTATGTGTAATATTACTTCTCTATGACTTGCATTTCCATTTTAATTTTTTATCAGAATTCTGAAAATATAACCTTACTCCTTTTTAGAGTTCCTGTTCTTTTTTTCTTCACAAATTAGTTTACATAACGAATTGAAAACATTTCTAATAAAACCATACAATTACTTACTTGGAATAACTCAAACACCTGGCTATGTTAGATATCAGTAAGAAAGTCAATGAAATCAGTTTAATGTGTATCAAAGAATATTTACTCTGAAAAAATATACACTTATATTGACATCACAGTGCTTTCATTTAAACTTTCTGCCAGTTGATCTTTATTTTTATTTAATTGCCAAACATAATAACAAAATCTTAGAAACCATGTGAAAAAGTGACTTATATAATTTCAATATGATTTTCATGATTTGATTTCAATGTCATTTTTAATTAATTTCTGAATAGTCTTGCAATGACATATTTCATACCATACCAAACAATATTATAAATAAAAACTAGAAAAGTCTGATAGACATAAGAAAAATTATGAAACGAGTGAGAAGGGTAATGTTTACAATCAAGAAAGAGTTTTAAGTCAGTATTCGCTGTCTCTGAAACAAAGACTATTATTGAGGATAATACCTCTGTCATATTCAAATTTTTCATTAAGCAAAGTCAACCAGATAATTTGCACACTGACACCTATATTATTTTGGCTTTATATAGTTAGTTTTATGTAGAATGTAGCATTTGTATGAAGAGGTAAAAGAGTTTCCTCTGGTTTGAAACCAAAGAATCTTACATGTATCATTGAGTACCAGTCAGATGTCTTGAAAATACAATAAAATACTGTGTGTGCTGCAAATAATATCCATCACCACTAGATGTGTTTAAATTACTTTTATAATTTTCATGTTTATTTATTTGCTGCAAATTTTGTGGAGATACAAGAACATTTTTCACTAATTTTTATCAGTTTCCTAGATGTCTTCTGTGTATGTTTTATGGCAATTAGCTTGGTATTTTGGCGGAATTCTTAATAATGTGAATGGATATATCTGTGATTCTTCTTTCTATTATTGTGTTACCTTGTCCAAACGGGACATGAGAGATTTTGCCTCATACTATTGTATCTAGTTTTGTGCTATGTGATTGTCACCTCTTGGACGACTATTGTATTTTGGAGAGGATATGAAGATGAAGTGTATCTGGGGAAAGAGAGAGGCAGGAAAACTAGGAGCAGTGAAGGGAGGGAAACCATATCTGAAATGTATTGTATAGAAAAGAATGTATTTTAAATGAATAGAAAATTGTTTTAAATTATAATATTAGCAATAATAATAATAATAATAAAAATAAAATGGGAATTGCATTTTTTAAAAGTAAGGACAGGAAGACTACACAATATTATTTCATTGGATATATCTGTGCTTTGTTAAAACAGTAAAACACTTTATAGAAATATTAGTAGATAAATAGATGTTACAATTTATTTTATATTTTTTATTCAATTGCTTCCTTTTTAGTAAGAAGCATAAAAGAGTGATAATTTTATAATTTAAAATCACAGATCATTTTTGTTTTACTGGACAGACTATTAGGTTATTAAATCCATATACTCTAGGGCAGGGAAGTTTAAGTATAATTTGATTACACTTGCCCTTGTCTTTTTTTAATCAAATGCCCCCAGCAGGAAAAAAATACATTCAAATACTGTGTGTGTTGCAAATTACATTCATCACTGCTAGATGTGTTTAAATTACTTTTATATTTTCATTTGAGTTTTTCAGGCCAGTTGCTAGGTAACCTTGGGAAGAGTATCTATTTCAAAATGGACACATTTTTTAAGCAGAATATAGAAATGTATTTGCCAGTTTGTTTGAGTAATTGTTTATTGGGGCTACAAGTAAAGTGGAGATGGTGGCAATGCTAAATGAAAGACAAAGAATATTCACTTCTGGGTAGGAATGGATCATTTCCCACTCTCTGCTGTTATAACATAGCAATGAGCACAGTGTCCCACCTTTTAACTTGCCTTGTCTTACAGTTTTTATCTTATTATTAGTTTTCTACAATTGGGAAAAAGATTGTCTCTCTGAATTGTATGTTTTATATGGAATATTGTCCTCATTTTAGGTATTGTGAAGAGTACATAAGATTTATAATGAGACTTTATTCAGCCATATTCCAAAAATTTCACTGTCGTTCAACACATGATATGTTATTATTAATATATAATTTATTAACATATAGATACTTCTTATAATTTCACACATCACAAATTATTGAGAAAAGCAGTGTGTTACTGAATGGAAAGTTATGTGTTTAGAAACATCTTTTTTTTTACATAGAAAATTTTACAATATTCACTTTCTTATAATGAATAAGTTACTATGATATTTCTGGGTGTATTGGCATAGCTCACAAAATTCAGTATGTTTGGGAAGAAAAATAACAGAGAATATATTCACCCCTTGTTTAGAAATCAGAATTTATATAGCTTTTGGCCTTCTTCTCTCTGCAACCCCATTTCTGTTTTTCTATTAAGTATTTTAAAGAAATTTTACTTTTTTAGTATATGGAAATGCCACTAGAAATAATAAAACTCAGTCAGTAGTGTCCCTGAGTATTTCAAGGCTAAGTGCTAACATGAGAATATATTTATCAAAATTAACTTAGTACTTTCAGTCTTTATAATTCCTCAGTACTCACAGAAATTCAGTAACTTAAAACTGTAGGAAAATGTTTTTTACTTTTGCAAATGATAATAACTATTTTAAGACTTTTAAAGAAAGTTCTCACTCAGCTCCTCATGTCATATTTTTTCTCAGGCACAGAATTCTTTAGTAACTCATACATGGTTGCTGTAGCTTCTACTTCACATCATACAGACTTACTTTAATTTTAAGGTCCCTCAAAAAGCATTGGAACACCAATATTTAGAGTGTTGAAGACAGGTTATGGCTATAACTCCATCTTATATCAAGAAGGTATGACATTGATGAAGACCAACTAAGATCAATGTCAATAGACAACTTTGCAACAAATGACATGGCAAAGTCTTGGCAGATTGAGAAACAGGGCACACATTCTTAACTGCAGAGATATGCAATTCCCTACAAACAGCCTTGGTATAAATCTAACAATGGATTATTTAGATCTGTTTGAAGAAATTTTTCAGTGTGGAACTCATAATAGATAAAAATAATTTGGACCTTTATGAGTATTTTAGGAGGAATTAACTGTTTTTCTACATTTACAGTGAATATGAATCCATTAAACACTTAGTGCTAGTGATTATGGAACTTTGACCATAATCTACAGTTATGGGAAACTAATGATGACACCAAAGTAGAGATGAAGGAAAATTAGCCCTGTATGGGAGAGATGGAGCTCTTTTATGAGGAAAAGAAAATTGATGTGAGTTATAAGGGAGATGAAAAGTGAGAGATAATAGTGAAAATAAGACAGGATAAATCAACTGTATTTTAGAAAAAAAAATCTGATTCCACACTCTCATTGAATATTGGTACTTTCCCTGATTTTATAACCTGCTCCTGAGATTTGAAGACTTGGGACATTAAAAGAAAATGAGATGTATGAAATATATATAGAAATGAAGGATAGAAAAGGGTAAAAAAATTAAATCATTTAAGGCATAAACTACTTATAGTATTAGGCAAAATTGCCTCTCTAGATTCTCTATTTCTGCATTTTAACTTTTCTATTAAAAAGCTTCACATTTTCATAATACTAAAACTCTCTTTAACATTAAAATTGTTTTTTTCAAATGAATTTTCTCTAAATGTTATTTTTTTTAATAGTTCATTTTTACATGTACAACACAAGGTTAATTTTGCTATTATATTCAGAATTTTTTTTCTACATCTAGAAACAATTTTTTAGTAAGAAAAAGGAATGGTTAGCTAGGTTATTATGTAACTTTAATACTAAAGGAAAAACATTAAGAAAAATATTATCAGTGCCAACTGATCAAAAAACAGAGAGAGAGAGTGTTTAAATCAACAAAATCAGAAATGAAAAGGGGGACATAAAAACAGATCCCCAGGAAATACAGAGAATTATCAGATCATATTTTGAAAATCTATATTCCACAAAAAATGGAAAACCTAGAAGAAATGGACAGCTTTCTGGACAGGTACCATCTACTAAAATTAAATGAAGATCAGATTAATTATCTAAACAGGCCTATAACCCTAAAGGAAATTGAAACTGTCATTAAAAACCTCCCCCAAAATAAAAGCCATGGAACAGATGGTTTTAGTGCCGAATTCTACCAGACATTCAAAGAAGAATTACTGCCTTTACTCCTCAAACTATTTCACACAGTAGAAACTGAAGGAATATTGCCAAATTCCTTTTATGAGGCCACAGTCATCCTAATACCCAAGTCACTCAAAGACACAACAAAGAAGGAGAATTACAGACCAATTTCCCTCATGAATATTGATGCAAAAAATCTCAACAAAATTTTGACAAACCGTATACAACAGTGTATAAAAAATATCATCCACCAGGACCAAGTAGGCTTCATCCCAGAAATGCAGGGCTGGTTTAACATACCAAAAACTGTAAATGTTTTCCATCATATAAACAAACTAAAGGAACAAAACCACATGATCATATCCTTAGCAGTGGAAAAAGCCTTTGACAAAATCAAACACTCCTTTATGATTAAAGCCCTGGAGATGTTTGGCTTTTTTTTTTTTCTTGTTTGTTTGTTTAGAGACCATTAGTGAGTGAGTACATCCCCTGCTTATCTCTCTGAGTTTGTGAGACTTCGCTCAGGAGGATATTCTCCAAATCCATCCATTTGCCTGTGAATTTTAGGATATCATTTGGGACCATAGGACTGTATGCTCCCTGCCCAGGGAGGGGATGGGGAGTTGCAGAGGAAAAAAAAAAAAAAAGTGACCAGATGTGTTGGGGGGGGGAAGA
>PVIH01021106.1:0-30599 GCA_004025045.1 Sigmodon hispidus | reverse complement strand
GTTCTCGGTGTCTATGGCAGTGGTGAAGTGGTGGAAGAGAGGCTTGCTGCGGTTCCGGCGCTTCCTGTCAAAGCACTGGACTAGGTAGCGCTGGACGTCCTCTAGCCGGTGTGGGTCACCCTTGAAATCAGGGAAGTGCTTCTTGATGCTCACCGACTTCACTTTCTCCACCAGGAGGTCCATCTTGTTGAGGAAGAGGGTGATGGAGACGTTGAAGAAGAGCTTGTTGTTGACGATGGTCTCGAAGATGTTCATGGACTCCACTAGGCGGTTGGTGCGCCTGTCCTCCATGAGGACCTGGTCGTACTCACTTGAGGACACCATGAACAGGATCGATGTGATCCCATCAAAGCACTGGAACCACTTCTGGCGCTGTGACCTTTGACCTCCCACATCCACCATCTTAAATGGGATTTTCTTTATAACGAAGTCATGTTCCACGATTCCTTTGGTGGCCTTTCTGGCCAGCAGGATGTCTTGCTTACTGGGAAAGTAGTTCAGTTGGCCAATCCGGTCTAAGTTATCCAGGAAGTACTTCACTGATTCACCCAGCTGGAACTCGCTCCTGCGGCTGAAGGCTTCCCTGATCCTGGAGTCCCTCCAGAGTGCACTCAGGGCTGGCACATAGAGCTGGAAGGTGGCAGGCTCCACAGGCAGCCCTGCCTTGTTCTCGAAGGCCATCAGAAACATCCCGTGCTTCTCATTTTCAGAATGCTGCCAGGGGATGCCAAGCTTGTCACGTGCGTCCACAAGCACCCTCGAACCCTTGAGGATGTTGTCGAAGATGGTGTCGCGGAATTCCAGCAGCGCCTTCTGGTCGAACTCACGGCCGTGGATGATCCGCATCTGCTTAAGGAAGGTGGACTTGCCGCTCTCGCCGGCGCCCAGCAGCAGGATCTTCACCAGCCGCCTGACCGCGCGCCGCTCGCGGGCCAGCAGCGCGTCGATGTCGCGGCTGCGCCGTCGGGCCTCGCGCTCCGCGTCGCGCGCCGCGCCGGCCCTGCGATCGCGGGCTCCGGCCTCGGCCGGCAGCAGGCAGCGGCTGAGGGTCCGCACCACCCTGGACATGGCCGCCCTCAGGCCGCGGCCGCGCCCCGCCGAGGCCCGCGCGCCATGGACGCCCCTCAGCCGGCGCGGCCCTGCCGGGCCAGGCGCCGCCCCGCCCGCCGCTCCCTCAGGCCGCGTCCGCCGCCCATTTTTTTTAATTTTAATATTATTTAAAGCTTTTTTGTGTGCATTCATGTGTGTATGTCTCAACACAAACATGGAGATCAGAGGACATCATGTGGGAGACACTTTTCTCCTTCATAGGAAAATTAGGTTTTTTTGACTTGTCAGCAGTTACCCTCACCCAAAGAGTCACATCTCCAGACCCCCTATCTATTCTTAATGTTGGAAATCTCTTCATAAATTCAGATTAAACTTTACTCCTTTTCATTGTTCTTACATCTCCTCCTTTTGAGTCAAATTACACAGACTGACTGAGAAAGTGTTTCTTAGTCTGGCTCTATATGTCAGACACAGAAGGCTGTAACAGGAAAGACTGAGACAAACAATGGGAGTTACCTACAAACAAGTCACATTTAGCTGGAGGGAGGGTTAAGAGACCTGCTCCTCTTGCAGAGGACCCTGGTTCCTTATCCAACACCCACTTCATAGGATTCATGACAAACTATGTAGATCTAGTTCCCTGGGACTCAATGTTCTTTTCTGGTTTATGTGGGTACCTGTAAAAATGTGGCAGACACTGACACAGACACATACCAAAAAACTACATCTTTATATTAGAAAAACAAGATATTTAATAATTTATAGCACAATACTATACACATCACTTACTTAAATGTTTTGTATATTCAGGAAAATCAAACAAATACTTATACATCATTGTAGAGTAGAGCCATGATGCAACCAAAGTGTTACAGAGGCTTAGTCAGATATGACAGAGCAAATTTTTTTAAATTTAAACCATAAATTCACCTCTAACCATTCTGCAATTTCATGTTCAGTGATTATATCAATAAGTATTTTTCAGAATATGTCCATTAAAGTCTTTGAACCATGTCAATATCTTAATATGTGGATGCAATTTAAGAAATCAAGCAGTGAATGTTTATTTAAAAGAATGTAGAATCAGATCCTTTTGCAGCTCTTTGATGACAAACAGCTGGATAGTGCTGTGGAGAGTACTGGGCATTAGCAAAGGGAGCTGCAGATGGTTCTCAGTCTGCTTCAGTCACACTATTTATTCATCTTGGAAAAAGACAAATCCACATTTTTGTCAACAGAGAAACTATAGATGGATATAAATTGAAACTTTACTGTGTATTAATTATCTAGTTTATTTCACATCTGCAATCTTTATTCTTGCAGAGGACCTTCATGAATATAACACCAGAGACAGTCAGTTCACTTAAGTTCTGGGACTTGGGCATTAGGACTCTGAAGCAAATACAATTCATATCATTTTTCACAATTTTGTAAAATATTTTTCTACAGATGGAAACATACAAATACTTTGAAGAACACCAAATAGCATCATGATACTAACATTTAGCAAGCACAGCATTATGTACAAGATAGAGAATTTCTTAGAATAACATGATTAAATCACTATGAAATTGATAAAATTTATGAAATTTGCCTATGTACTTCCAGTCACGGTGATAGTTAAATCAATTTTACTAAACAGAATTAAGAGCATTTTATCTGTGCTGAAGAATGATCCATAGTTGAAAGTATTAGTTGATTCAATTCCTAGCAACCACATTTTGGTTCAGAACCTCTCTATGTCAACTCACTCACAGGGTGAGTGATGACCTCTTCTACTCTTTACAGGCACCAGGCATGGATATGCTACACAGACAGAATACAGGCAAACTATCCATGCACAGTAAAAATATAGAAAGGTTTTTTAAAAAGGCTTCAAAAGAAAGGAAAAGTGGAGAATGAATGAGGCTTCATTTATCACTATAATTTACTAAGATTTCTCTCTTAGCTCAAGGCTATGAGTCACCAGGAAGATAATAAACACATGCTTAAACAGTTTTGTGAGATTCTGTCTTACCCACAATATTGCAGAACTGAGAACTCTTTCACATTCACTAAACAGATAAATGAGAGACACATTTTCTCAATTTCTCCCACTGAACAGGCCAACACTCAGCCACAAGTCCATCCCTGTGAATTAGGACAAGGGGGCTGAAAGTTGCATAACCAAGGGCCATAAATTCTTGAATATTTGTCATCAAGAAATTTGTTTTTAAAGAGAGACTTAAAAATAGAGAAAAAGCACAGTCAGTCCAATAGAAGAAAACAAAACAGAGCATCAGAAGGAGAACACTCTGAGCAGCTCTCAGCTCAGGGGGAGTTCTGTAGAGAAGCTTGGAGTTCTGAAGGTAGACGACATGCTGGTGGTGCTTGTGGAGAAGAGATAACATGTAGCCACTGGCCCCTCCCATGGAACCCTGAAACACAGCATCTCTCAGGACCATGAGAGGGAGAAAAATCCATTTTGTTTTCTGACTTTCTAGCATAAGATAGCAATAATTTTCTTCACTCTTAAGCTGTGATATATTTAAATGTGTACTTGAAATTGAATGGATTAAGTTCATACTTATTAAAGCATTGAGTGTCCAAAAGAATGAAAAGAATGGGAGGATATGCCATGCAGACTTTGGCCTGAGCCTTCTCCACCTAGATGCTCTGGGACTGATGATAATGGCCTGAACCACAGTGAGGAGACTGCTGGTGCAGATGGAAATTCCACGGGCCACTCTCCCCAGGTAAATGAAGATCTTACAGCCTATGTCATCTATAAGGTTTCTCAAACCAAAAGCTGCTATTGTCTTAGGCAATCCTTTCACAAGGAGGATTATGATGTTTGTAAAAGCCAAGTGGATGAGAATAAGGTGTATGGGTTTCTTCTCAGGGCCTCCCCACCAACTGAACATATAATTTACAGAAACAGAAATGTTTCCCAGAGTGCCAAGCATAGTCATAAAGAGTAAAACTACTTCCTTAATAAATTTCAAAAGCATTTTTTCTTTCCTTGATAGAAAATCTTGTATTCAGGAAACAAAGTGTTTTTCAAGAAAGTATCAGTAAATGCTAGACATTTATCTGAAAAAGATATTTTGCATAATAGCATTTTCTGGTATACAAGAGTGAGTGGTAGACACATGTACTGTTGCAGATTAGGTCCCTGAAACTCCCCTGTTTCCCTGTGGACTCTGAGTTATGTGTGTACTCTGAAAGGTGAGTTTGGTAACTGGAAAAAAAAGTTTTAAATGAGATATGTTTGAACTCTATACAGACAAGAATTACTTATTCGAGTGTGTATGTGAATATGTGTATGTCTGTGTTTGTCTGTCTGTAAATGTCTGTGTGCATTGATTATCCTAGTTAACTCTCAGTATAGCTGAATTGAACTCCAATTTTCCCCAACCTAATTCCTATTTTTCTCTATTTCATCATATTTCCCCACCCAGTTGCCAAAGGCCAAGGCTCCTTTCTCATCTGTATCTTAGTGTAACAATTTCTAGATTTATTTTTGTATTCAAAGCATTATAACTTCAATTTTACATCTTAGTATTTTAAAAGTTTTATGTTGACCATTCTGTGATTACACTTCATATAAATGTTTACTTTTTTAAAATTTTTAAATTTTTTAAGTATATGTCTCAATGTCAAGTCCAATTGCACAATCTTTTCTGGTAGGGCCCTACAGTTAGAGATGAATCATCAAAAATATAACCTGAAAATTTTTATGTAACTACCAGATTGAAACTAGGGATGGTGTCTAACAAAATCTTGTGTTGCTTCCTGGTAGAGTGGGTAGCAGATAGCTGTGATCTTAGTAGATGACTTCAGGGCATCTATATCCCCAGTAAGTTACCACAGGACATATAAGGAAGCATGGAACAGCTCTGGACCAGGAGATGATGAGGAGATAAATCTAAGAATGGGATTATGAAGTGTTATATACTGCCATGAGATGTGTACAGTTTTTGAGTTATGAGTCCTCAATTTCAACTGCATGTAGTACACTATGTCTGGAATTTTTGGTGTGAGCAGGGATTCCACTAAGAATTCATGATGGCATTTGCCTCTGTGGGGCCTTTTGAACATCAATTATGTCAGTTGGTTTTGCAGCCTGCTTTTCCTCCAACCTGTTTCTCAGGCAGGTTGCTTTTTTATGCACCAATCTGAGCTCTTTCAAGAACTTGGACCTGGGTAGTATGTTACTCTTCATGTTCTGGAGCTCTATTCTCATTTCTCAGGCATTTGTAGTAAGCTTTGGGCACCTTTTCTAGAATAAGAGCAATCTGAATGTTACAGTGGCTGCATGGGTGTGTGTTGAATGAGTACCTGGAATGCCTCTGTTCACTGTCCTTCGTCCTGTTAAACTCACAGGATCACTAAAATGTCTATGCCCAGATGACCACATGAGTGATTTTCACCAGCTAAGCCTGGTTCCCAGGTTTGTGTCCAGGTGCCCTCATGACTCTAGAAATGTCAGGTATCATTTTCAACTGCTCCTCTAGCAAAGAAGTAAATATTGCAGGAATCAGTGAGTCCTAGAAATCACAATACTATCCTAAATTTCTGCATAGATGAAATATACTCCAGATATTAATAGAGAGAACATCATAATTCATTGACATAAATAGAATAAAAATTAAGTGTTTTGTCAGTGGTGGAAATCTTTTGAAATCCCTGTTTTCAGTTCACCCAAGTACTGATGGAAAATATTAATATTTTCTGATTGTTTAATGCTTGTTTTCCTGAGGATTCCTACTTTTCAAATCCCTCCTTCTCCTTTCCTAGCTTGAAATCATATTTAAGACCAACTTCTCATCTTCTAATAAGTGATTCCTTTTTACTGAAGTGACTGTCAGAGGAGGAAGAAGTGATTCATCTTCTACATTATTTGGGAAATGCTAAAGAAAATTAATTTAAAATATAGGATGGATTGATGGTGATAGCATGAGGTAGGTAAATCCAACCATGCTCATTCTCTATAAAAGAAAGAAGCAAGAAACAGACAAACTAAAGAGATTGTTGCTCTTTGCTGCCTAGCACTGGGATAAGATTAAGGTGAGCTCTTTCAGGATGTTCTAGATCCTTTACAACAACAGTTCTCAAGATGGTAACAACGGTTACACTTTGTGGTATATATCTGCACACCCACCAGTCATACCATGACTGAATTTAAGATAATCATTATAATATTATGTGATAAAATTGAGAATTTTAAGTATGAATACTGATAGAAAACCTTCAAACTGGGAGTTATAAAGTAATTGTAAAAAAATCAATATTTGAAAAGTAAAATTGGATCAAAAGTGAAAAGTACAAATTTTACAAACACTGGAGAAACTATTTAAGTAATAATGCTGACAAATTGCTGTGGAGGAGATAAAAAGATGTGGAGAAGAGAGAGTGATTGGAAGGGGTGGGAGGGAGCTTGAACAGGGATATGCACAGATAAAAAATACAGCTTTATTCATAATAAAAATAAATAAATTATGAGAATTAAAACCAAATGATTTTTTGTTTGTCTTTCATGTATCTGGTTACTTTAGAGACAGAGTTTCCTTATGTAAGCCAGAATAGCCTTTAGCACCAATTACTATGCCCCAGTCTCTCTAGTGCTGATGTTTTAGGAGTGTATACTGATTGTCTCCAGGGTTTGACAAACATCTGAAAATCTCATATATCTTACTTGATTCATTTAAAGAAGGTAATCTTGGGCAAAGACCCAGCCAGAGCTCTGTCATGATACTCTAGCCAGTAGAATGGATAGCAATGCTTCAACATTATTGTTCCATTTCAGTATCTCCAAGACCTAGTCTCCATTCATATTTTGGACCCAAGGACCAGCCTGGTCATGGCCAGAGGAAAGTATAGGTCCTGAGGATCACAGAGCCTCTCAGCTGCTCTCTGACTTAGTCAAGGAGAGGCTTCTGCTTTAATGAAGCTCCATGACACAGCTGAGGGGAATCAAAGATCTTACCTCCATGAACTCACCTGGACCTCCGTGGTGCAGACAGGCTGTGGAGCAGCTCTGGGAAGGTGACATTTGTCAGGTCATATTTGTATTGTCAGGGTGTGTGGAGCTCTTGGCCGATGTCAGGTATTACAAATTTCAAGTTTCATGCTGTCACAGTGTCAGGGAAGGCCTCTGCAGAGCCTGAGTCCCTGAAGTACAGCTTCCTCTTTTCTCCACAATTAGCATATCTGTTTAGCTCAGAAGTTATTTCAAGCTTAATTAAGGTTTAATTATTTTGAGACGGAGGATGTGAGGTGAGAAAATGAACAACTATATATAATATATATTTCTGTGTAGGGAGCTCCCTGCATCTTCTGACTATTTCCCCCTCCCAAAGAGACAAGCTAGGATCTGGCAGGGGACTGACTTCTAACTCATAGACCAAGGCACTTGCTTCTTTTTAAGTTCTTTCTTAAACAGAATTAGAATAAATGATGCTCAACACTCCAGATCATATGCAAGTTTTAAACATGGACTAGAACAAGTTTAAAGCCCTTTGTTCTACCTATGCCTATGGTATTGAAGATCTTTGCTATAGCTGATTGTTTCATTCCTGCATATTAAATATCATATTGGCCTTAGTCTCAAAACAGTATTTACTCATTATAAAACTTTAATGACATTTCTAAAACTCATGTGTTTCCAAGAGTGGACCTTCCATATACATTTCATTCTAGTACCTAGGAGGCCCTACCTATCTCAGATAGAAAATAATATAAATAAGCAAGTCTAAGATTAAAATTGATGACTTTATTATTTGGGGTTTTTCAAGAGAAAGCACCATTGTGTTGACATAGGAGATGAGTTCGAGGTCATGGCTCTTACTCTGAGCCCTGTATGTTTCCATACATATAGATAGTGCTGACACACAGTTGAAGCTAAACATGCTTCTTCTGTAAGTGAAGTGACAGCTTTTGAGGAAACTGAAATTTCTATCCTCTCTATGAAATGTAGAATCCAGGAACAGCAAAACTAAGTTGTATATTACATATGTGTTGGTAGATAGAAATGGAAAAGTAAGGATTGTTGGTCAAAGGACCCAAAGGAATCCTCAGACAATCCCAGCTATTGCCAAGACTATAGGTTTCTCCCCATAAACTGACACCAAGGCTCCATTGCTTAACATATTATCTACACTATTTTAGTGAACGTGGAGAGGTCAGGTCAGTGCCTGTTGCCGGGTCCTAACAGTTCTCTTGAGGAAGAAGGTGAGCATGTGTGGAGTCCACGACATAGACTCCAAGAGTCTGAAAGAACTAACTCATTTAATCAACAATGGGGGGAGCCTTATATACCCTCCTCCCAACACCCAGGCTGTGTCACAATCCAATAATATTAAGTTGATGTACCTTATTGGTTGAGTATGATCAGGAGATCTGACAGCACCTGTTGCTAGGCAGATTCCCAATGGTCATAAACTCTGGGCAGTGACTGTTGCTAGGCAGATTCCAAACAATTAGGAACATTGGAGAGCAGCTGTTTCTAGGCCCTCAGGCAGACTCCAGGTTAGTGCATAAGGAAATACATTATATGCATGCCTTGGTAACTGGTTTGAGTCACTTTCCTTGGCCCTACGGACTTGTCCTACTACATGTGCCTACACAGAGGCTTCCCTTCAGTGTTCCAGAATCTTTGTTATAGAAAGATATTCTGCATGCTATCAAAAGAGAATCATAAGCACCAATCTAGTCACAAACCCCTTTATCTACAATGGTGTACTATCTGCTAGATATGCTAGGAAAAATGATAGCACAAAGCTGATGGCAGTAAGCCGCTCCACAAGATAAAACCCAGACTTGACACTGCTTGGCTAACTAAGAATCTTAGAATAAATAGCCTAGGGACCTAGGATAAAAAATAAATACTACTGGTCTAAAATAAAAAAATATTGATAAAATGACTCCTAATGACATTATGCTGTACTCATAAATAGTGGCTTGTTGAGCTATCAACAGAGAAGCTTCTTCCTATAGTAGATGGTAATAAATACAGATACCCACAATGTGCGAGCCCATACAGTGACTTAGTTTCCTATACTGACTCAAGAGTCTTTTCTAACTTGCAAAGTAAAAGGTTCACAGTGATTCAGCTATTTTAGAGTTCAAGTGAGTTCAGCTTGCTTCTTGCTTTAGGCTTGTGGGTCTGGGACTAATCTGATTAGCTCCTAGGGAAAAAAAATATCTTGCTAATATAGCCTGCTTGAGCTAGCTGAAGGCAAGTGATGTGATAGTGAAGCTGCCCTTTGTGTTGCTTGATTCAAGGACCACTCAGGATTTTTTTCAAGATAGTATCTGAATTCTTGTACTATGCTTTGTTTGAAATCTGGCTTTAAAATGTATATAAGTGCTTTCAGAAATAAACCCAAGGTTTTTGTGATTTCAAATTAAAAGATCCTCTCAAATTTTTTGAAGTCATCAGAAATATTATTTTAATAAATATTAAACTATAATCAGAAATGTGATTTATCTAAATATGGTTGAAGTGTGAGAAAGGTAATACACAGGGAAAGAGAGGAAGATTTATACAAAGTTTGGAAAAGCCAGAGGTAAATATATTGTCTTATAAATTTATTTTAAGTGCATTATATATTTTATCACCCATGTGGTATAGTCATGGGTATGTAGTGGATATATGGTTTAAATGGAATTACACCACACAAGGTGTTAATTCTCACCTCAAGAGCAATAGACTAACAAAAGCCAGAATTCTAGGCATGACAAACCACTGAAATTTTTGGTCATAGAAATTTCTTTTTCTTTTTTTTTTGCTTTTTTATTTTTATTTTTATTTTTATTTTTATTTTTATTTTTTTATTATGAATAAAGAAGTCACATTTTCTATCCTTGTATATCCTTAATCAAGGTCCCTTCCCCTTCCAACCACATCAGGTTATTTTTTTTTTTCTTCACATCTACCCATCCCGCCATGGGCAGGCAATCCCAAGGTCCCAAGGTCCCAATATTGCTTAGTTCAGCCTCCACTCCTGGCAGATCCAGTTTTCTCCCCCCAACATCAAGACTGAGTCAGGTGATCCTCTAAGGGGAGTGGGATCCAAGGTGTCAGTCCAAGGTGTTTCCGATCCCAAGCTGTTCAGTAGTCATGGTTTGCAGCTTGGGCATGCTTTTCTTTTCTTTTCTTTTTTTTTGTTTAGAGACCACTAATGAATGAATGCATCCCCTGCTTATCTTTCTGGGTTTGTGATACCTCGCTCAGGAGGATATTCTCCAAATCCATTAATTTGCCTGCAAATTTTGGGATATCATTTTTTCTTACTGCTGAGTAGTATTCCATTGGGTAGATATACCACAGTTTGTTAATTCATTCTTCAGCTGAGGGGCATCTAGGTTGTTTCCAGGTTCTTGCTACTACAAATAATGCTGCTATGAACATAGTTGAGCTAATGCCATTGGAGTGCGACTGTGCATCTTTTGGGTATACACCCAGAAGTGGTATTGCTGGGTCCTTGGGGAGATTGATTCTCAGTTTTCTGAGAAACTGCCATACTGCATTCCAGAGTGGCTGAACAAGCTTACACTCCTACCAACAATGGGGGAGTGTTCCCCTTGCTCAGCACCCTCTCCAGCATAGGCTGTCATCTGTGTCTTTTATCTTAGCCAACTGACAGGTGTCAGGTGGTATTTCAAAGTTGTTTTGATTTGCATTTCTCTAATGGCTAAAGATGATGAGCACTTTTTCAAGTGCCTTTCAGCAATTCATAATTCTTCTGCTGAGAATTCCTTTTTTAGTTCTGAAGCCCATTTTTGGATTGGGTTATTCAAAGTTTTGGGCTCTAGATTCTTTAGTTCTTTATATATTTTAGAGATCAATCCTCTCTCACTTGTAGGGTTGATGAAAATCTTTTCCCATTCTGTGGGCTGTCGTTTAGTCCTATTGACAGTGTCCTTGACTTTACAGAAGCTTCTCAGCTTCAGGAGATCCCACTTATTGATTGTTGATTTTAGTGTCTGTGCCACTGTGTTATATTTAGGAAGTGGTCACCTGTGCCAAAGCATTGGAGGGTATTTTCTACTTTCTTTTTTATCAAGTTCAGTGTGGCTGGGTTTATGTTGAGGTCTTTGATCCACTTGGATTTGACCTCCTGCCCTTGGACTTGGGACCTCCTGCCCTTGCTGAAAAGAATATAAGGAAATGGGGAGAAGAGAGAGTGACTGGGAGGGGCAGGAAGGGGAAGGGACATTGAACAAGGGGATACATACATAAAAAAATGAGATTGTATTCATAATAATAAAAAAATTGCTATTGGTCATGGTTTAAAAAAACAAAAAAAAACCCACACTAAATAAATGAACTAGATTCAAGGCTCTCTTTCTGAAGGTGAAAAAAAAGGGGATATAATACAAAAATGATAAAGTAAACAGGTAGATAATTGAATCTACTTTAACTCAAAAGCAATTGCTAGTCTTAAATACATTGGTATTGATTTTTGTATATGACACAAATTTAAGGTTATTTTTGTTAGAACATACTGTACATGCATTTCTGTTCTTATTTAAGAATTATTTAATTCTACTCTTACTGTATTTATGCAATTCATTCAACAATGTATTGTCAATTTCTAATCCTTAAAATATATTATTACAAACTAGTTAGGATAACAAAGAAATACAAATAAAGAATCTATTACAATCAAACATGTAGTCATGTTAGGTTTGCCTTCCAGGTCAAACAGAAATATATTTTGGATAGATAGGTGGTCTTCAAACACTTCAGAGATCTATAGAATATGACATATAAGATGTTTTAGTAATATAAGGCTTTTTATAACAATGAGACATCTCTGCTTCTGGCAGCACCATTCTACTTCAAAGAAGATAATAATCATCATAGAAACTCTATATTGAGTTTTCTTTCTTTGTGGCAAAAGTTTTCCCCTAGACAAAAAACTGCTCTTGCCTTAACTGTTGACAAGTCTTTCAAGCAGGGCACAAAAGAAAGTGCCTAACATTGCCAAGACAAAATTTTTTGCTTTACAAAAGTCTGCCAGATATTCTAGGCCCTTAGGCCAAAGATGGATGCCCCAATGATATTGATGAACTTTTGGAGACTGTCCAGGCAGCCAGATGTTTCTCTCATTTCCTAGTTTGAGAAGTTGTTGCCCTATGATTCCTGTTTACTCAGGTAATATCATATTTCTCAGATCCCTGATAACATTGAAGACTGGATAATTATAATTTTCCTTGATATGAAATTTAGAAAAGGAATTCACAAAAGTGGTATAAAGTATACAATGCTAAGAGACATAATAGTCTGGTGTTGGTAGTACAAGTTAGGATAGAAAGTGGATTAGGTACAAAACTTTGGACTCATCAAGATAGACTAGAAAATAGAGTATTTTCTCTAAACTTTCCAAATACAAATGGACTGGATATTGTGAATGTAACTTTGACCTGATATTTGTTATTATATATAATTTTACTATGTTAAAGTTAAAAATCTTCTTTTTAATTAGACAAAAAAGAGAAAATGCTGTGGTATAATCCTTTAGTATTATGTGAATGTGAGGCTCTCATTAATTAAAAACTTATTGGCTGATTGCTAGGCATGTTTTTTGGGACAAATATAATGCTACAAAAAGGGCAGGGTCAGATGAGATGCTATGAGATGCAGACCAAGTAGAATGAAAAATTCATAAATAGGTAAATAAGCCTTAGGTCAGCACATAAATAAGTAAACTCAGGTTTATTTAAGCTATAAGAGAGACTTGAAAAACAAGCCTAAGCTATTGGCTAATCATTTATAATTAATATTAAGTCTGTATGGTTATGGGATCAGATTAGAGGACAGAGCTGACTGGTGGTCTAAACAGAAAACTCCACATACACAGACTGACCTGTGCATGTCTTTTGCCAACTTTGGCTGAGTAGTGCAAGGCAGGCCTGTTGATACTTTAGTCAGCCAAGACTGAGAATTCAGCAAGACCTATACATCTGCCTTAAAAAAAAAGCTAAATGTAATAAAATTATTTTTGCTAACATAATAAACAGGTTAATTGTATAATTCAATGAGACTCAGTGTGATATTTGTACACTGACTATTATTTATTAATGGTGTGCTTCTATAATTCTTTCAACTACTAGAAGAGGTGATCATGAATGATCCTTTATAGACACAAGAACATGTTGGTTATTTCATGAAGGAAGGAAAGATGAAAAAAGACAGTTGCAGCTTTGAACTTTCTTCAGCCTCATTACTAACTAAGAATGGTCACCTTCAGTGAGTGAGAATTAACTCATATATTAAAACACTCCTAGTAGGTCTGGTGTTGTGTGCACCAAAACAAAACTATCAAGTTTTCTATTTCAGTATGCTAAAAGTATAATGAAATATTTATCAATGCCTGATCTCTCATTGATTACTGAGTATGACAACATTTAGTCAGATGTTCATCTCTCTGAATAAGTATGAAGGGGCTGATAACTGCATAACCAAGGGTTAGAAACTCTGGAACATATAGTATTTTTGAATAATTTTCTATGAAAAAGGTAAAATATAAAGAAATAAAACAATCTGTCCAATAGAAGAAAAGAAAACAGAGCATCAGAAGGAGGACACTCTGAGCAGCCCTCAGTTCAGGGGGATTTCTGCAGAGAAGCTTGGAGTTCTGAAGGTAGAGGACATGCTGGTGGTGCTTGTAGAGAAGAAATACCATGTAGCCACTGGCCCCTCCCATGGCACCCTGAAACACAGCATCTCACAAAACCATGAGAATGAGAAAAATCCATCTTGTTATCTGGTTTTCTGGCAGAAAATAGCAATAGTTGCCACCTTTTTTAACTTTTCTTATGTTCACACTGTTGATATTTTTAATGTAGTATGTTAAGTTCATGCTGATCAAGGAATTGAGCACCCAAAAGAAGAGCAGTGAGCATAGAATGTGCTGTGGAGTCTTTAGTTTGAGGCTCTGCCACCTGGAGTGTCTGGGACTGATGGTGATGGCCTGGACCACAGTGAGGAGACTGCTGGTGCAGATGGAGAGGCCCCGGGACACTCTTGCCAGGTAAACAACAATTTTACAACTGGTGTCATCCAAAAAGTTTCCAAAATTAAAGGCCTCTATTGTCTTCGGCATTCCTTTTGAAAGAAGCATTGTGACATTTGTGAGTGCCAAATGAGCAAGAATTAAGTATATAGGTTTCTTCTCAGTGCTTTGGAACATGTGCATGTAACCCACAAAAACCAAAATGTTCCCCATAGTGCCAACCCCAGTGAAACAGAGGAAGACTGTGCCCCTTACAGGGTCCAAAACCATCTTTATATCTGAGGCAGAAATACTTGCTCCAGCAAACACCTTTTTGAACAAATCATAAAATTATAATAAGTATCAAAAAAACATTTAAATACTATCACTGTTCTAGAGGATATGGTACTGATATATATTATTGCTCAGATTTATTGACACAAAATTTCCTTGAAAACTTGTTGTGGATATATACACAAAAAAATTACTAAACCTTGCCAAGACAAGATAAAAAAGACTTTAAAAATATCCTACTGCCCAAAAAAGTCTGTCAGACATACTAGATCTATAAGCTAAAAATAAACACTTCAACAACACAAAAAAACTTTAAATGACTGTCCAGACAGCCAGATGTTTCATTTCTTACATTTTTAAAAGTTGGTATTTGCTTAATATTATTTACTACTTAAGTCTCTAAAAAATTTAAAGATAAAATAGTTAATAGTTATAGTTATCTAGTAACAGGTTTTTTATAAAGTTAAAATAAGTTTAAGAGGCATCAAAATATAATTTTTAATTAACAATACAAGTTAAATACAAAGAAATTAAATACAATCCTTTAGACTCACCAAAATAAAATAAATAATAAAACACTTTCTTCAAATCTTTCAATTATTAATAAACTAGACATTCCTTATATAGTTATTGTTTACATATTATTATATGTAATTATTATGCCTATTATATATGGTCTTTCCTATGTTAGTTATAACTTTCCTTTTTATTTTTGACATGAAATGGGATTGTGGATATATATTACATACTTAATAAAACCTGAATATCAGGGGAGAAAGCACACAGTCAAATCCTAGGCGATAGCTCAGGAAATTCTTGATCCTTGAATACAAGGATGAACAGCTGAGTCAATCACACACACCTTTAATGCCCCAACAGGGAAAGCTGAGAGTAGTAACCAATACCCTTCATCCCATAACTCTAGAGACAGAGCTTCTTCTGTTTCTGTGAGTTCAAGGTTACACACCTTTAATTCTAACCTAGATGAGATAGAATATATAAGGGCTTATAAAAACCCAGAGAGACAGGAGCAACTGGACTGATAGAAGTGTCAGGCAGAAACAACCAGGAGAGATGCTGAGGAAGTTGCAAGACAGCAGGATGAGAATTGACTGTGCTGCTTCCTCTCTCTCTGATATTTCAGCCTTCCCCTGATATTTGTTTCTGAGTCTCATTTGTGCTGCTGCAACTTGTTTTCAAAAATCTAAATTGTCGTGGAATGTATTTAACTTAGACTATAAAATCTAATCTACTTGTTCAAATATTGATGTATCTCACCTATATTCTGCCTCAGAATGGCTGAAGTAACACCAATAGCTCCAACCAGAATTTCTCCAGGCATTTTATATTTCATTGTACCACATTTCTGTAATTCAGTTCTGTAAATCATGCTAACCTGTTAGTCTGTGACATGTGGCCTATACAAACATCTGTGAAGTCCTATCGTTTTAACATATTGAACACAAATTAAACACATTTTGACTTGTAGAGCACCTCTTATTTGCCCAATATTCCATTATACCTTTCAATTTTTGACTGTAACGTATTTTATATTTCCTTCCACTTAGTGTATGTTAGAAGTGTATACCCCAGTATTTCCAGATAGATATTGAAAACCAAAAGTGATTCTATGGTTTTCTAATGTGCCATATAAATCAATATTTTAAAATTATCTTCCTCAGGCCCAGCTTTGTACTGGAACTATAATACTGGGAGTGGATGTGGTTAACACTCAAAGCCCTGGGACTTAGCTTCATGAGAAAGGTGTATCTCAGCTCTAGAAACTAAGACCAATAACTAAATATGCATGCCTATTTTCTAACCTTTGTTCCATAGTTTCTGTAAAGTTTAGGATTACTATGGGGCAATCTGGAGACAGACTAAAAGTAACTTTCCCAAGTTTTAGCCCAAATTGCAAATAAATGCACCATTTGCATATACATATGCACATATAAATTTTATTTTCTCTTATTGCCAGTTAGGGTCCTGACCCAGAACTAAATCATGTAGCTAGATATAATGCTTGTAATTTTACTTCTTAGAAATAATCATTGATCTTCTATAGTTCCTCAACATCCAAAGTGTATGACCTACTAGATAAGATCTATCTACTAGTTACAGCAGAATTAACAAAAGCATTCAGGAATTAATTTGCTTTTATTATTATCTATGTTCATAAACTATACCAAAAGATAGATTTGATTGTGGTATTTTCACACATATATACTTCATATTCTCTCATAACCAACTTTAATGTCCTACCTTGTCATTTTCCTTTCTAGTGCTTGGCATCTTAGCCAGATAATAAGGCAAGAGAAATACACAGAAAGGAATCAAAGAAGAAACAAAATGTTTCATTTGCAGATGATAACTCCTACTTAAAAGACCACATAGACTATAGCAGAATACTCTTGAAGATGGGATGATTTCTGAAAGCCACAGAATTTATGATCAACATACAAAAATCAGCATTTTATAGTGCCAGTTAAGAAAGAAAACAATAACATTCACAATATTTACATTAAAATAAACAAAAAATAGCCAGTCAAAAAAAATAAATATGTAACAGAATCTGTCTTTCCTCTAAATTTTTCCTGTAATCTTTTCCCAAATTTGTTGATTCATCCTTCCTTTTCACTAATTATTCTAAATTCTAAAATATTGTTTATTTAAAATGTCTTTTCTCTTTATCTTCACTGAGTTGGGTTGTGGAAGATTGGTGTGTTTGCCTAAAAGGAAAATGCAAGTGCCACCTCAATGTTAATTCTGAATTTTACCAGAAAAAACAATTCCACAATTTTGCCTGAATTTAGACAAGCTTTTACCAAAATATTAAATACTGACCAAGATAAAATTTTGTCAAGACTATCACCTGGAAACTTTCCAGCTGTGTGGCCTGGAGACATGCATTAGCAGGGTTTTTATGGCCAAAAGCCATAGACTACCATATATGTGTTACAGCTCTAGAGGGAAAGGTATTCTGAGCATTGGAAGCCAGGCTATGCTTGTAAGTGTTACAGCTCAGATCCTGGCCATCAGAACACTGACAGTGTCTACAGTGCTATTCTGGAGGGGGATGCTTTCCCTGCAGCAGTGTAGTAGTTCTACTCCTCTGGGAGAGCTGCTACTTCTTACTCTGCTCTAAGAGAGTTTCCCTGCAGAAAGTAGTCACTTCTCTGCTTCACTCAGCTAAGGGAGTTTCTCTACAGAAATGTAACAATTCTGTTCCTGCTCTGGCAAAAGTGTTACTGTTCTACTCTCCTAAGGAAGTTTTCTCCACAGAAAAGGAATAGTTCTCCAGTTCTAGAGAAAGTTATCTCTTCTCTGCCCATCTCCACTCAGGCGAAAGGTCTTCACCCAAATTTCATTCCATAGATTTATTAGGAGAGAGAAATCCAAGAGAGTTACTGCCTGGGCCAAGGTGGGAAAAAAGCAGTTCCTGGCTGAACAGCTACAGTTATATAGGACTTTACAGGGGCCAAGTTTTTCCAGGGTGAAGATTTTCAGGGTGGGAATTGGTTGGATTTCAATCTCTGAGTTTGGAGAAGCTAAGAGGAGATTGACTGGATTTTGTGTTCAAGGACTGGCTGGTTTTTAATGCTCAGTACTGCTTGTTTTTCAGACTGAATTGGTCAAGGGCAGAGTGTATTTCTTTGGCTCTGGATTTTCTTTCACTGGATGTTTTTAATCTTTTGGCTCTGGTTTCAGAACCAGAGTGTGTTTCTTTCACTGGCCTTTTTTTTTTTTTCTTTTTCTTTTTTTAATCTTTTGACTCTGGTATCAGGGTCAATGAGTTGGCTCTGGTCTCAGGGTGAGGGTGTATTTCTTCAGCTCTGATTTTGGGGCCAAAGTGTGTGTAAGGTTTTTTGTTTGTTTGTTTGTTCATTCATTCTTTCCTTTTTTGGATCTGGTCTCAGAGTCAAGGTACAGATTTTTTGCTGGCTCTTTTTAATCATGTGGCTATAGTTTCAGGGTCAGGATGTACTTTTTGGCTGGACCTTTTACCTTACACACTATACATTCCAAACAGTATGTGTTGTTATTTTTCAAGAACTATAACTCCCAGAACCCTAGAAAGTTATTTGGTCTTTGGGCAGGTAGGAATTTCAGGGTAATTTCAGGTCTATCTAACATTTCCCCCTGAAGATTTATCCTGGGCCAAATCTCTGACTATGATGAGTGTCAGTTTACAGTTGAATCTACTATCCATTAGCTTAATAGTATCCAAGCAAGAATTATCACTTAGTTATTGTATCAATGATATATGTCAGTGAGCCAGGTATTGTTTCCTAGAACAGCTCTGACGCCAAGTTATAAACTTTAAATTAACTTTTTATAGACTCTTAACCATATCTAATAAGTAAGTCATTAATCTATAATCAAGACATATATGACACAGTACATTCACATGTTCAAGACCAGTCAGACAAAACATGCAGTGACCACATACATTTATACATCTCATTGAAACTGAGGCAATTTTGTGTGACTTCCAGTTTGTAATAATACTTACAGGTGGGATCAGTGGCAATGGCATGTGAGACCTGAGGCTCCATATTGCCTGAGGTCTCCACATTGCTCACTCCAATTCATAATATACAAAGACAGACCTGACACATAAGACAAGAAATAAACAACAGAATAAAAACAAGAACCAACAATAGGAAATGTGAGAGCATGATCTTTAACAGTTGTAGTTCACCAATTCTCCCTCTACAACCTAGACCCTAGGAAGCTATCAGGCTAAGCCACTCCAGGTTTCTCTAGCCCTCAGATCCACACTGGGCCAAACCTCAGTTTGGGGGAAAATACCAGGATAGAAAGCTGATTTAATTACTTCTTTCTACAACCTCTGACTGCCTGACTTTCCCACATTGGTCCTTTTCAGACTGTTAAGTTTGGCCCCCAATGCTCTGTCCTTGGCTTTGTTGTGCACCCTAGGCATTGGGACCCTGCTGAGAGCACCAAGGTGCTGGACCACCTGGAATCATCAGGATGTAAAATCAGATCCACAGCTGGTTAGAAAACAAGTAGTGACTCTTGAACTCTCAGTTAACCAAAAATAACCAGAGGGCAGTGGGACATCTCCCTGTGACATGGATGATGGGCTCTTTATCTCCAGTAAGATACCCCAATACCAGGATCCAAAGCCAGGCAGAAAAGTGTCATAGAGTCTTAAAATGTTTTCTATGACTTACCAAAAACAGAAGGGGGGCCTGCATTAAAATGTGAATGAGAGAGCCAAGAAAATAACGTAACAGACCCCTGATAACACAACTAAGAACTAGGCCTCACTTCCCAAACAAAGGGCAATCAATCACCATAACCTGGTAGACAAGAAGAATGGCACCTGCGCCAACACCCGTTCCTTCTCCTACAAGTAATAACCAGATTAGGAAAAGCCTGAGGATTGTCCAGACCTGCCCAAGAATGGAAAAGCTATTGCCTCAGCCAATGTACTAATGTGATTGCCACTTGCCTAAGCCAATCCTAAGTGGAATGGTCACACTGCTTTTAAAATTCCTTTTGTTGTGCTAAAAAGGAGCCTGTAAGCTTCTCTCAGGGTCACCATTTTGCTTTCTTGTCAGATGTGTGGCCCTGGAATACTGGTACATTTATCCTCTAGATAGCACATGCTCTTGCTGGTTACATCGCGTCTTAAGGGACATCTCAAGGACCGTGACACTTGGTATTTCCTCTCCCAAGCGTTATTGTTCACTAAGGTGGTCCCCAGAGTCTGGGTGAAAAACCTAGCTTCAAAAATTGAGTGGAATTATCTTGTTAATCTTGAAATTCACCAGAAACACCAGCTCCACTCTTTTGGTAAAACTTAAGCAAACTTTTATTGAAATTTTAAATGCTGACCAAGAAGGAACTTGGTCAAGGCTACCAGCTGTGTGGCACCAAAACACTCGTTGATGGGCCTTAAATGGACAAAACCCATTAGGCCTCCATACATTCCCATGAGTCTTTGATGTTGTTTTTCTAGAGCTACAACTCCCAAAATCACAAAAAGGTACCTATTCTTTGGGCAGGTTGGGCTTACAGGTTAATTTTAGTCTAACAGTAAGTCCATATCTAAGATCTTAAACTTTAGTTATTTTTTACAACAGGACCTCAGTAATTCAGATTGGCCTTGAACTCACAGCAATCTTTCTCCCTCAGCCTCAGAGTGCTGGGATTACAGCTGTGAGCCAGCCTAATCCACTTTTGAAGGGGAGAAAATTGCATTCTAGAACAAAAACATACATGTGAGGGGCAGGCAGGTGGCCTGTCCAGTGTCTTACTGCAATAATTTGTGTCTTATAAAAAGTCCTTCATAACCCTTGAGGACAAAAATGTGGAGCTATGAGACAGAAAGTAAAGTCTTTTCCTGTTTCCTACAGGGCCAGCATGGAACACATGCATTCCTTTAAACACATCATTTCTCCTGGTTTCAGAGAGAGCAGTATGCCATGTGAACCTCAGATCCTAAGTCAACCTAAATGTAGAAGAACAAGATCTCTATGATGAAACTTCAGAAGACAGGAAATAGTCCCAAAGTTCATGGTGCGGCAGGGTAGGTGTCACTGTCAAAGTCACTCTCTATATCCAGTGAACCTCCATCAAATTACCAAAGCCATAGCCAGGTATGGGAGGAATATCTGTTATTCTAGCACTCAGGAGCTGAGGCCAGAAGCCTGTTACTTGGAGGCTAGTTTAAAATTTTCAACATTATTTATGGAGCTAAAAAATATTCTAAAATTCATATGGAGATATAAAAAAATCCACAGGCAAAGCAATGCTGAGCATAAATGAACTAAGATCAAAGTATCCAATTATCTAACTTCAAATTATAGTAGCAACAAAAATAAGATATTGATACAAAGACAGATGTAGACTAATAGGATAAAACAGAGAGAGAATCTAGATATAAACCAATGCAGCTACAATCGAAACACATTGAGGAAAATGTAGCCTCAGACAAAAACTAAACCCATATTTGTTATACTTCACACACACACACGCAAAAAAAGATGAAAATATCTTAAAAAGCCATGATGTAGAAACTGAAGCACTAGGAATGTTCAAACACAAAGCAGAGGACAAACAACTCAGGACAGAGTGTGATCACAAGAAAAAGATCCTATCCAGCCTGAGTCAGTCATATTCTGGACACTCATGATACCTGTGCTGAGGAAAGGCAGGGATAAAACAGCTACAGAGCCACCTGAATACAGTGATGCTCCTGATGTCACCTTGTCACATAAAAGCTGCAAAGAGCCACCCTGAATATACAATCCAATCAATATACAGGCAAACCAAATAAACACCTTCTGTAAGAAGCAGCAAAAATGACCAACAAATACAGGAGCAAGGTTCTCTATTTCTAGAGGCCAGGAACAAGTCTTTTGGGAAAAAAAAAATCACATTATCAGCAGGCTGCCTCCAGGGATATGCCATGTAGGAACCCTGTGATCCTGTCATGGAGGGTGTTCAGGAAAGAACTAGACTCCTAGTTAGTGGCTTTGGGACCTTTAAGGGAGCCTGGATCAATTCAAGATGTGCTGAAGTTTATCATGTGGATTAGATTAGTAAGGCATAGCGTTATAAAAGAAGGCATGTTTAAGCTAAGGACCACCATAAAACTTTATTTAAAAATAAATAAAGGTTTGGCGCCCTCTTTTGGTCTCTGCAGCACAAGTCATGAAAGCAAGGCACTAACTTACTAGCAGGCAAAGCACACACAAAGATATTAAAAAACAAAATAAATCTTTTAAAAATTAACTGTTTGTCACATCCCTGGTATGAATTGCTACACCACAGAGAGGGTCAGGGTAGCACTTTGCAGCTGCCACATGACATCGGGGACAGAAGTGTTTTCGGGGGGGGGGGGAGTTGTAGCTGTTTTATCTCGGCCTTTCCTAACACAGGAAACTTAATGAAGAGACTGAATGCTGCAGGTTATTTTCAGTTCAGGCTGGGATAGGATCTTATTCTAACTCTAAGATTAGCTTCAGTCTCCATAACTGGGAATTCATATCCAACGATGGACACTTTCTGCTGAGTAAAAGAGATCAGGGTTTGTGCATGTATCCCTGACATGCAATTTTGTAAGCCTTTCCTTTGCAGTAAATATTAAAGCTCTCAACTTTTCCCAGGATCCCGTACCTCTACTCTCCCCAGATCCACTGCTCCTCCATTTCCTTTCAGAAAAGAGAAAACCTTCCAGGAATATCAACCAAACATGGCATAACAAGATGTAATAAGACTAGGTGCAAAGCCTCATATCAGGGCTGGATGAGGCAACTCAGACAGAGGAAAGGGATCCCAAGAGCAGACAAAAGAGTCGGAGACACCCTTATTCTTGCAACAACCATACATATATACAGAAGACCTAGCACAGACCCATCACAGGCTCTGTGATTGTTGCTTCAGTCTCTGGAAGCCCTATGAGGCCAGGTTAGTGGATTGTATGGGCTGTGTTCTGGTATCCTTGACCCCTCTGGCTCCTAGAAGGCTACCTCCCCTGTGGGGAGCCATACAGGCTAGTGTCAGATCAGCATAAGACTACATGTCCAGTGGGTTTCTAGGTGCCAGGTACCTGCAGACTCTCACTTGGGAAGGAAAACAACAGTTTAGGAGTTTTCAGAATTCATGAAGTTTGCATGTTTTTTTTTTCTTTCTCCCTCATTACATATACTTTGGGCAGTTTTCAGTTTTACATTGTTAGTCACACAAGCAACGGCTATAATTTTCTCTGGAAATTCTATTCTTTCTGGAATATTTTTTTCCAAAGATTCATCAGGGGACTAATACTTCTCAAATCTCTTATCTGGAAATGCTAATTTCAACTCCTAATGCTGAGAGCTTTTCTGTCTCAATAAACACAGGTACATATGAGAAAATAACACTTAAAATGTTAACCATGTCTCACAGTTCTGGAAAAAAGAATACACAGAGTGCTAACGGTTGAGAGTAAGTTCCCTGGACACCAAGCCTACAGAACCAATGATAGGATCTGCTATTCTCCATGATGAAAAAAAAATGTAATGTAAAATATGAGGTGAATATATCCATCTTTACCATACACAGGGACTTATATTGGTGCAGACTTTAAAGATGGATTCACAAAAGAAACCTTCCAACTAAGCAGTAGCAGGCCTGGAGAGTTAGCAGGTAAATCAGGACAGACAGTTTCTGGCACAGGAAATGTAAAAAAATCTCCAAATGTGAAATAGATGGATTAAATTTACATTACTGACATCCTTATAAAGCAAGTGAACTTTGAAGTGAGAGAAAATAAATATTTTCCATAGAAATCTAAAAAGTTTCTTTTTAGTTTTAGTAAATGAAAGAAAGAAGGGAACAATTAGACAAAGATTCACCCCAAAACTCTCTCCTGATGGCAGACTCTGAACACAAGAAATGAAGCACCTGTGTGTTCCTGGTGTCACATCTCCTGGAATTGGCCCCAGTTATTTTAAGTGTCAGAAAAAGAGTGAAGGAGACCAGGCTCCATCTCCTTCTTCTACTCCTTGGCTTAGTTAAAGACAGTTAGATGCGTGTCTTTCTGCAAAGTGTAGCATAGCTGCTGTGGGATATTGTAATTAAAAGAATATGTGCAGTCTACTCACCAAATGATGAGGGGAAGACAGGCTCTGGGTCCTTCTGCTAAGTGAGCTTTCCCAGGTCATATGTGTACCTCAGTGTTTGTAGAGCACTTGTCACCATGAAGAATCCTCAAGACACTAACACATCAGAGTGTCAGAGAACAGGAAGCCCTCTGCAGAACCTCAGTCCCCAAAGTATGGCTTTCCCCCTCCTTCCTCAATTACAGCATTTGTTTGTCTCAAAAGTTACTTCTGGATTAATTAGGTTTTCATTACATTATAGAAACATGTGTCATGGGAAATGGACAATAACAAGGTTTCTATGTCTAGAGTTTCCCTTGTCCCTGATCCCTTCTTTACCTTTCTAAGATAAGTCTGCAAATCAGAATAGAGACCTGCTTCTGATGCAGAAAGAAGTCAGTTGTCTTTCTCAAGATCTTTGTTGTATGTGGATTAATAAATGACATCCAACACGTTACACTCTATGTTCTGATCACATCCCAACCACACTCCTGAGCAGAACAAGATGCCATTGCTTCATCTGAACACATTGTAGATCACGTCTGCTATAAGTGATGGTTTCATTACTTCATTAAATAAATGGTATTCCCAAACCATATGAACCTCTTTTTTATAACTCAAATTCCGTCCTAAAACCACTATATCCTTATAACACAAAGATAACTCTTGATATTCAATGCATGATAAACATACTTAGACTGTAAATGAAAAAAAAATGTGTTTTATTGCCTTCATCCTTTCTTTTGGATGGGAAATTGAATCCTGTCTGGATCAAGTTGTCCCATCACATTCACAAGGGTGAATACGAATAAAAAAATGAAAACCTCAATTTTGCCCAAAGCAAAAAAGGAGGGTTAATCTCAAGTCCTTATTTTAAAATATTTTCATCATACATTTGTGTGTGTGTGTGTGTGTGTGTGTGTGTGTGTGTGTGTGTGTGTGTGTGTGTATTCTCTTTCCCCTTTGAGATATTTGCAAAGCTTTGGTTTCATCACGATAATAACCCTATATTCTCTTGAAGAACCTAGAATTAATCAATTCTAGGAAAATAGTCAAGTTTGTAAGATATGGACACCAGAAAAAAACTACTGACTTTATTCTTTCCCACTTGACTTCCTGAAGCATTTTTATCATGGAGAGACTGACTGCAGAGAAAGACATAGATTTTTATTTTTTTATTTTTTGACCAGTGGAGAGGGAGCATTTACTGGGACTTGGAGATGCAAAATGCAGAACTGTGCTTTTATGCTTGACTGTCAAAATATGTGATTGCAGGGCTTCTTTTAGGATGAGTCCCTACAAGGGTATCAGAGAGTCAATAAATGCTGGGTATACATTTTTCTGTGTCTGCTATGAGGATCATGTTGTATCTCTTGGTTAAACTATACTTTCCACAGTGCCATAATAATCTGGAACCTCCAGGGCATTTCCCTTTCTTGAAGCTCTACTGAAGGGAGAGAAGTCTCACTTTGCAGACCATTTTGCCTTAGAACAGATGCTAGAGTCCATGTTATCTTATTATAGATCTAAAACTGAGTTTTTCTGAATTTCACCTGACCTCTCATCATCTACTTTTTACTGTAACACATCAGTGCCCTTCCCTACCACACAGTTCTCTTTCAGTAAGAGCATCTGATGATTTATTTCAGACTTGTAGCTATCTTCTCCTACATCACTGTCACTATCTATCATAACCAGCAAAGCCTTTGCTGTCGTAGTATCACATAGAGCAGGCATTCCATCAACACACTGACAAGCAATGGAAACAGAGGCAGAATTTTCTTTAAAACTCCACTGTTCTTTTTCTAAGGATGCTTTCCTGAGATTGGTATTTGAGAAACAATGGACATTTGGGGTTCCTTCACTGACATATGTCTTAGTTAAGATTTATATTGCTGCAACAAAGCCAGTTTGGATTACAAGAAGTGAGTTACCCTCCTCCCATCTGGACAGTCAGGTCAGCCTCCAGGTATTGGCAACAGGGCACAACCTACTGACCCCCATTCTCATTACAGCATCAGATGCAAACAAGCAAGAAAAACCCCTGTGAACAATCCTGCCCACCACCACCCCTCATAGGAACCTGTAACCTATAAGCTCCACTCCATCCCCTTAACTATCTGTCCCCTGGAGACTTCAACTGCTCCCTGAGTCACAGACTCCACTGGCTTTAATTTTGCCAAGAGCTCCAATTGCACCAAAAGCACCTATTGGCAATGAATAGCTCTCTGAAACGCAGACAATGCTTACACCAATTGGAGGAAGAGATGGGTAGATATCAGTACAAAACTACATTCAATAACATAAAGAACAATATGACAACACAAAAAAATAGTCTACTACAGCAAGACCTGAACATTCCAATATAGAAAAAGCAGTAGAAAACAAACTTAAAATGTCTTTATGAAGATTATAGAATTCTTAATGAGGAAATAAAAAAATCCTAAGGCAACTCATTCAAAGAAATAGAGGAAGAGACAAACAAAAAATGGAAGAAATCAATCAATTCCTTAACAAAAACCAAGAAAAAGAATTAATCAGGTGAAGGAAACAGTACTAGGCATAAAATTGAAATTGAAATCATAAAGAAGACACAAACCAAAGTAAAGTTGAAAAGGGAAATTTGGAATAAGTGAACAAGACCTATAGATGCAAGCATAACTAACAATGCAAGAGATAAAAGAAAGAGTCTCTGTCATGGAAGATACAATAGAGAAAATAGATTTATCAGTCAAAGAAAACACTAAAGTCAAAAGTCATAACACAAAACATCCATAAATTCTGGGACACCATGAAAAGACCAAACCTAAGAAAAATAGGAATAGAAGAAGAATACCAGTTCAAAAGCACAAAAAATACATTCAACAGAATCATAGAAGAAAATTTTCCCAACATAAAGCAAATGCCTATGAAGATACAAGGAGCTTACAAAACACCAAATAGGCTAGGCCCTCCCTCACAAAAGTTTGCTCACCACAGAATAATCAAAACATTAACCATGCAGAATAAAGAAAGAATATTAAGACCTGCAAAGAAAAAAGGCCAAGTAACTTATAAATGCAGACTCATCTGAATAACAACTTACTTCTCAATGGAGACCATAAAAACTAGAAGCTCCTAGACAGAAGTTTTGCAAACACTAAGAAACCACATATGCCAGCCCAGACTACTATACCCAGCAAAATTCTCAGTTACTATAGACAGTAAACAAGTTATTCTATAACAAAACCATATCTAAACAATACCTAACCTCAAATCCAGACTCACAGAAATTCCTAGAAGGAAAACTACAACCTAAAAAATTTAAAGGTACCCACAAAAACACAAACAATAGATAAATCCACAGCAGGAAATCCCAAAAGAGAAACACATACATACACACCCCAAAATATAACAGGAATTAACAATTACTGGTTATTAATATTCATTAATATCATCATTGATATCAATGAACTCAATTCCCCTATAAGAAGACACAGGCTAACAGAATGGATACAAAAACAACAACTATCCTTATGATGCATACAAAAAGGGGGCTGGAGAGATGGCTCAGCGGTTAAGAGCACCGTCCGCTCTTCCAGAGGACCTGGGTTCGATTCCCAGCACCCACATGGCAGCTAACAACTGTCTGTAGTTCCAGTTCCAGGCAAACACCAAGGCAAATAAATAAGTAAACATGATGCATACAAAAAACACACCTCAACATTAAAGAAAAACACTACATCAGAGTAAATGGCTGGAAAAAGACTTTAAAATCAAATGCTTTTAAACAAGCTGTCCTAGCTATCTTAGCATCTAACAAAATAGACTTCAAACTAAACTCAATCAAAAGAGATGTGGAACGTCATCACAGAATCATCTCAGGAAAAATACATCAAGATAAAATCTCAATTCTGAACATTTATGCCCCCAATAAAAGGGCACTCACATATGTAAAAGAAACATTTCTAAAGCTTAAATATCTCAACAACCCACTGTTACCAATGGATAGGTCTGCCAGACAGAAACTTAATAGAGAAATAAGAAATCTAACCTACATTATGACTCAAATGAACTTAATAGATATACTGAACTTTCTACCCAAACACAAAGCATCTCTTGGAACATTCTCTAAAACTGATCACTTACTCAGTCATAATTTAAATATGAACAGATACAAAAAGTAGGAATAACCTCTTGTATTCTACCAGATCACCATGGCCTAAAGTTAGAGTTCACAACAATATAAACTACAGAAAGCCTACAAATTCATGAAAACTGAATAACTCTCAACTTAACTACCACTGGGTCAAGAGAAATAAAAAAGAAATTAAAGACTTCCTAGACTTCAATGAAAATGAATCTTCAACATAACTAAACATATGGAACAATAAAAAAGTACTATGAGGAAAGGGCATAGCACTAAGTGTCTAAATAAAGAATTTGGAGAAATATCGCACAAGAGACTTAACAGCACACCTGAAAACTCTACAGCAAAATGAAGTAAACTCATACAGAAGGAGAAGGGAAGAAATAATCAAACTAAGGGTTGAAATCTATCAAATTGAAGCAAAGAGAACACTACAAAGAATCAATGATGGGGGCTGAAGAGACCTGGCACGAAGGAAGCTCACTCCTTCCTGGTCACTCGCAGGTCCAAGAGTTAAAACCCTCCAGAACAAAGCAAGAGAAAGGCTGTGCTGTGGGTCTGCAAAATACTGCTCTTTGCTAAGATAAACTAGGTTTAAATAAGGTCTAACTAGGTTCAAGACCACTTTCAGAGTATTGTGAAGTAGACTCATGGCCAGGGAGGAGGGCTGTTTCTACAGCATTTATATTTACAGGTTGTATGTGTCTTTCTTATATGTGAACAGTGTGAAAAGAATGAGAGATCTGCTCCTCACCTAGTCTTTCTCTCCAGATCTGTATATTGTCTACATTTATCACACATCTTTAAAGTAAAATTGATATATAACTAACCCCAAATAAACTACATAATTAACCTTTCTATTAATGTATTTTTGATACACAGTGTGTAATGATTCTCATGGAAAAGCAAAATTAACTTATCCACTTACTCTGGAACTATTTGTTGGGTATACTGAGGACACCTGAAAATTCTCTTAGCAAATTCCCAATGTTTGTTACAGTTGAAACATTGTTCCCTTGCCTTGCACTAGGTCTCTTTAGATAGAGAAGAGCTAATGGTTGCCCCATTTGTATTCCCAATAAACTTGAGTAGTTACCATGGAAGGAAACTTACCCAGCACTTCCTACTTGTCACAGGCTTTCCCAGGAGCCATGAACATGAGACAACAGGAACAGAGGTGTAAGGAGAGCAGGTATTTTAAAGGGAGACATTTAGCCCCTCTATTTCACTATCATAGTATTGATAGAATAAACACAAAGAATTAACATTTACCCAGGAATCACTCCCACCCTTGCGGAGGGGAAAGGCTGAAGCCTACGCACTATCAGAGGAGGAACTCGCCCCCACCATAGAGAGACTTCACACTGTTGTGATGACACATGAACATTTCCTGAGTTTTCTTTCTTTGTTATTAAATTAGATTTTAATAATAGAGGAGACAAAGGGCTAGTCTTTCTCTCCCTGGCTAGGACAAACCATAATTAAGACATTTGCTTTGCCAGTTTGTTTCCTAATTTCTTTAAAGAAGCACTGCCCTTGTGAAAATATTTGCAGTTTTCATTGTGTGTGTGTTTTCTGAATGTGTGTTTGCATGCTTGCAAGTGGATGGGCACAGGTGTGTGTGTGTGAGAAGTTTACACATGCAGGTTTCTGTTCATCTGAATGCACGAGACTGAGGCTGGTGTCAGGAATCATCCTCCATCTTTCACTTTACTGAGTCTGGATCATTCAGTCAAACACAGAGCACATCAAACTAGTTAATCTTATTACTGAGCTTCCTCTCAGGAGATCCTGTCCCTGGCTTCTGAGGCTGGAATTACAGGCAAGGTGCCATCTCACTAGGCATTTAAGTTAGATGGTGCTCACACTTAGAAGGAAAGAACTTTAATCCCTGAGAGATCTCTCCAGCCAGGATTGGTCAATCTTAAGCATCTTCCTATAAAAAGGGAATATTCTTTATATGAGGTCAGCTTGCAGGACAAAATGGAGGTCATCAGTGAAAGAAGTGAACTCCCTGCCATATAACTTCAGATGGTGTTTGTTTGGCATTACTTTTATCCAAAGAGAGAAAAAAAGTAAGAATAAATAAAATAGAATAAGCCTAGACATGCTGGAGACCTCAGAGCTTGATAAAGTAGAAGTGAGTCAGGTGTTCCTATAGTTGGAGTGGGGTCCAAAGGGTCAGTCCAGGGTGTTTCTGATCCCATGCTGTTCAGTGGTTGTGGTTTGCAGTTTGGGTATGCTTTGCTTTTTTTTCTTGTTTGTTTGTTTAGAGACCACTAATGAGTGAGTACATCCCCTGCTAATCTATCTGAGACTGTGATACCTCACTCAGGAGGATATTCTCCAAATCCATCCATTTGCCTGTGAATTTTAGGATATCATTTTTTCTTACTGCTAAGTAGTATTCCATTGTGTAGATGTACCACAGTTTGTTAATCCATTCTTCAGTTGAGGGACATCTAGGTTGTTTCCAGGTTCTTGCTATTACAAATAATGCTGCTATGAACATAGTTGAGCTAATACCTT
>PVIH01021105.1:0-30607 GCA_004025045.1 Sigmodon hispidus | reverse complement strand
GATATCCTCTTCAATTTCTTTCTTCAATGATTTAAAATTTTTGTCAAATAGGTCTGTTACTTCTTTGGTTATAGTTACTCCAAGGTATTTAATACTATTTGCAGCTAAAATGAAGGGTAATGTTTCCCTTATTTCTTTTTCAGCTCTTCTATCTTTAGCATATAGAAGGGCTACTGATTTCTTTGAGTTTATCTTGTATTCTGCTACATTGCTGAAGGTGTTTATCAGCTGAAGCAGTTCCTTGGAAGAATTTTGTGGGTCACTTATGTATACAATCATATCATCTGCAAATAGAGATAGCTTCACTTCTTCTTTTCCAATTTGTATGCCCTTAATCTCTTTTCGTTCCCTTATTGCTTTAGCTAAAACTTTGAGAACTATATTGAATAGATAAGGGGAGAGAGGACATCCTAGTCTAGTTCCTGACTTTAGTGGGATTTCTTTGAATTTTTCTCCATTAAGTTTGATACTGGCTGTCGGCTTCTTGTAAATCGCCTTAATTATATTTAGGTATTCTCCCTTTATTCCTGATCTGTCCAGGGCTTTAATCATAAAGGAGTGTTGGATTTTGTCAAAGGCTTTTTGGGCATCTAAGGATATGATCATGTGGTTTTGTTCCTTTAGTTTGTTAATATGATGGATAACATTTACAGTTTTTTGTATGTTGAACCAGCCCTGCATTTCTGGGATGAAGCCTACTTGGTCATGGTGGATGATATCTTCTATGCATTGTTGTATACGGTTTGCCAAAATTTTGTTGAGAATTTTCGCATCAATATTCATGAGGGAAATTGGTCTGTAATTCTCCTTCTTTGTTGTGTCTTTGAGTGATTCACATACTTAGGCACAGAGGTAAGCAGCTGACTGCAGAATAAAGAAGCCAGATGGGAAATGCACACAGAGATGCTCAACTTTCATCCTAATGCAATTTACTTTGTGAACCTACACAGGAGACAGTGATTTTCAGTCAAGACCACTTCCAAACGGTTCTTATAATGTCACTTTCTCACTGCTTCTAAAATTATTTCTCCAGCCATGAACAAGTGACAAGATTTATTTGAATTTTTATTTTAATTATGTTTTACTCTGCACAAAGTATTGTGAAATTACTTATACCCACAACTACTCTGTAATCTCTATTACCTCTAAGCCATACAAAATAAATGAGCAGTTTCGGGCACAAGAAAGAAAATCTAATCAATAGAAGTTTAAACAAGCTGGGATTCATTCTCATATGTTAGCATGAAGCTTGGGAATTTTCATTGTTGGTCTAGTAAGGAGAAAAACTAGGGCACAGTGTCTGTCTTCTAATATTATCTTTCTTTTGAGAATCTCCCATAAAATTCCTGCCAACTTTCTCATCTTCTTTGAATAATGGGACCTAACCCCCCTGTTTTGGGAGAAAGTACTTGTTAATTTTTTTATTTATTTATTTTGTATTTATCAAGAAAAGCAGTAAAATCAATTTAAAATGCTGAGAAGTTAGCAATAACTATAAAGAAGATAAAAATCATAAGCATGACTTATCAAGGATGATATTGCAAATAAGATTGCTACACATATATTTACTTTGTGTTCAGCTTTCCCTCTGAATTTTTTTTTTAATTTTTAATCTATCCTTAACAGTGACATGTTAATGATGCCAGGACCTGAAATAGGTTAGATATACTGAAAAGGCAATGTGGACAAATGATACTTGCTCACACCACTGAGATGTCAGTCTATTACACTAAACCTTTAGTAATTTCAGAGTCTTTAAATATGGTTTCTGTATCCTACCAGTCTTGTGTTTCATTTTAGTCTTCTATTAACATGTTTTATACCATAGTTGGTATGTTTTGGTCCTTTTGGGAACTAAGGACCCTTTAAGCATTGCTTCTGTGTAGATTTTCCTGGGATTTTCCAAGTGAATCCATCAATTCTATTCCATTTAATTTCATCTGTGTCCTCCCCTATGCTTTTGTCTTACTCTGGATCTTTTATTTTACTTCATGTTTCTTTTATAGTAATCTGTTGACACTGGTGTTTCCAAGCTATATTCACTTAATAAAAGAGAACATTTGAGTTCAAAAGTAACATTAATGTTCATGAGCAGGAAGCTGATAAACTTAGATTTAAAGGTCATTCTTCTTCTGTGAATGGAGTAATTTGGGGACCATTTTAACGAGATTGCTCTTTAAGCTGAAGAGTTGCAATTTGTTTTCACTGAATGGCTTTTCTAGCACAAAAAAATGAATGAATGGAGGTATGCTTTAAGAAATCTTAGCATGTATAAGCCCTGAATCAGAATAGGTTAAAAAGGTTTTAAAATATGCAAATGTACTTTTTTGTTTTATGAAAAGTAATCTAAAAGGCTCCTTCAGGTGGCAAAGTTTTACTTATGACTTTATTTTCATTGAAATGAGCTGGTACAACCCATACACAAAGTCATGCTGCCTAGCTCTCTACTAACACACCATAGCATTGATATCTAATCTCTTCTCAGTAAGATTAACCACTGCTAATAAAGTATTTGTCATACTTCCATAGGTGTAAAAGGGAGACCATAATAAACTTTCCTGCTTTTTTTTTTTTTTGTCAAGTTCAGTGTAGCTGGGTTTATGTTGAGGTCTTTGTTCCACTTGGATTTGAGTTTTGTGCAGGTTAGTAGATATAGATCTCTCTACATTCTTCTACATACTACCATCTAGGTATGCCAGCACCATTTGTATCTATTTTTTGTATCTATTGATATTTGCCTTATGACCAAGTATGTGGTCAATTCCAGAGAAATTTCCATAGAGTGCTGAGAAATATGTATATTTCTTTGTGTTTGGATGAAAGCTACTATAAATATTCATTAAGTGCATTTGCATCATGACATCTGTTTGACCCCTTATTTCTTTGTTGAGTCTTTGTCTGATTTACCTATCCAAGGTTAAAAGCGAGGTATTGAAGTCTTCCACTATTAGAGCATGATATTTGATGTGGGGTTTAGGCTTTAGTAGTGTTTTATTTTGTTTTGTTTTTTACATATGAAAGTGCCCTTATATTAGGGGCATAAATATTCTGAATTGAGATCTCATCTTGATCGATTTTTCCACAGACAAATAAATAATATCCATCCTGGTCTCTTTTGATTGAATTTATTTTGAAATCCACTTTGTTAGATATTAGTATAGGAACATCAGCTTGTTTCTTGAGGCTATTTTATTGAAAAATCTTTTCTTATCCCTTTACTCTGAGACTGTGTGTGTCTTTGTGGTTGAGGTGTGTTTCTTGTATGCAGCAGAAGGTTGGCTTTTGTTTTTGTATCCATTGTGTTAGGGTATGTCTTTTTATAGGTGAGTTAAATCCATTGATGTTGAGTGATATTAATAGCCACTGATTGTTACGTCCTATCATTTTAGGTGATAGTTTTTGTGTATTTCCTTTCTTAGGGTTTTTCTTCTGTGGGATTATTGATTGAGGTTTCATGGGTGTATCTGGGTTCCTTAGGCTGGCATTTTCCCTCAAGTGCTTTCTGTAGTGCTAGATTTGTGGATGGGTATTATTTCAACTTGTCTTTGTCATGAAATATCTTGCTTACCCTACCTATGGTGATTAATAGTATTGCTGGGTATAGTAGTATGGGTTGGCAGCCATATCCTTTTAGTGTATGTATAACTTCTAACCAGGATCTTCTTGCTGTCATTGTTTCCATTGGATAGTCAGGTGTTATTCTGATGATCTGCCTTTATAGGTAAGTTGACCCTTTTCCTTAGTAGCTCTTAATATTTTTTCTTTGTTCTGTATGGTTTGTGGCTTGATTTTATGTGGCAAGTAGACTTTTTTGGGGGGGGTCATTTCTATTTGGTGTTCTGTAAGCTTCTTGTATCTTTATAGGCATTTCCTTCCTTATGTTAGGAAAGTTTTCTTCTATGATTTTATTGAATACATTATCTGTGCCTTTGATCTGGTACTCTTCATCTTCTATTCCTATTATTTTCATGTTTGGTCTTTTCATGGTGTCTCAAACTTCCTGAATGTTTAGAGTTATGGTATTTTTGGTTTTGATGTTTTCTTTGAGTGCTTTATCTATTTTCCCTATTGGGTCTTCCACTCCTGAGATTCTCTCTTCTATCTCTTGGATTCTGTTGCTTATGTTAGTATCTGTAGTTCCAGATTGTTTCTTCATATTCTCTATTTCATCCTTTGCTTCATTTTGTGTCTTATTTATTGTTTCTATTTCAATTTCTAGTTCCTGAAATGGTTCTTTCATTTGTTGTATTTCTCTTTCTTGGATTTCTTTCAAGGATTGGGTCATCTCTTCTAATTTTTTTATTTGGTTTTTCTTCTATTTCTTTAGGGGACTTTTTTATATCCTCTCTTAAGGCTTCTGTAATCTTCATAAGCATGTTTGTATTGTTTCCTTCTGTTTCCTCTTCACTACTCTATTCAGGTCTTGGTGTTGTAGAGCCATGAGCTTCTTCTGGTGGTGCCTTGCTGTTCTTTATATTGTTATATATATATTCTTGTACTGGCATTTGCCCATTGCTTCCTTAGTTCACTCTAATTTAGGTCTTAGTGGAATCTTAGTCCATTGTGGCTACAGGGGTTGAGTGTCTCCTCTCTGCTCTGGACATGGAGTATGCACGATTTCTTGCTCTGATCAGGTCATGGAATGCTCACTATCTGCAGTCAGTCGCCTGACTCCCACTCCACCTTGGACAACATGGGATCAAACTGTTCAGAGAGACGTCCACCCCTCTGTGATGGTGCAGCCTGCCTCAATGGTGGGGCCAGGGCATCTGTGATGTGACCCCTGGGATTTCTTGGCAAGGTTTCTCTCAGCCCTTGTCTAGAATAGGCCTGGCAACCATGGTCTGTTAGTGTCTGTGTAAAATCTGTCCAGAATCTTCTTAGTTTTACTGTTTGCACTGAGTAATCTGATGTTATTTGGATGAGTCTGCCTTTATAGGTAAATTGGCCTTTTTCTTTTGCCGCTTTTAGTATTCTTTATTTTGTAGGTTTAGTGGCTTTATTATTAAGTGACAAGTACACTTTTCTGGCAAATCTAGTCAATTTGGTGTTCTGTAAGCTTGTTTTATCTTTATATGTATTTCCTTCTTTAGGTTGGGAAATTTTTTTTCTAGAATTTTGTTGAATATATTTTTGGTGCCTTTGAGCTAATATTCTCCTTCTTCAATTCCAGTTATTCTTAGGTTTGGTCTTTTCATGATGTTTCATATTTCCTGGATATTTTGTGTTACGAATTTTTTGGTTTTAGTTTCCTTTACTGGTGTAACTATTTTCTGTATTGAATTTTTTACTCCAGATTTTTCCCTCTCTTGCATTCTGGTGGTTATGCTTGCATCTGTAGTTTTGGTTTGTTTCTTCATAATTTCTATTTACAGAATTGCCTCAGTTTGTCTTCTTTATTGCTTTTATTTCAATTTTTAAATCTCGAAATTTTTAAAAAACTGTTTGATTGCTTTTATGTGGTTTTCTTTATTTTTTCAGGGATTTGTTGATCCCTTCCAATTTTTTATTTGTCTTTTCTTCTATTTCTTTAAAGGATATTTTTATATTTTCTTTTATGAACTATGTTATGTTCATAAAGTTGTTTTTATGGTCCCTTCCTCCTGCTTCTTCCGCATTGGCATGTTCAGGTCTTCGTGTTGTAGAACCACCATATTCTTGTGGTACCATGTTGTTCTTTATGTTGTTATATGTATTCTTGTTCTAACTTCTGTCCATTGCTTCCTCAGATTCCTGCAGGATTTGTCTGTCTCTCAGGAAGCTGATTTTGGTGCAATCTGTTAAGTTCTGGCTGTGTCTGTGTCTCAAGAAGCCTCACTTGGTCCAATCTTGGTTCTTGGTCCTCTTGGATTTAGTGTATTCTGTGTTACAGTGAGCCCTCTTAATCTAGCAGGTGCTGAGAAACTGAGAGTCTCAGATAGCTGCTCTTGATACAGTAGGAACTGAAGAATTCTTTTAGCCTCTTAGTCTGATGTGTGCAATGGATCTCTTAGTTTGATGTGGGTTGGGATCTGTAGGTTTCAGGTTTCTGCTTAGGTAGCTGGGTGTGTTGGGGAATATAGTGGGGTTTTATAGCTTTGGGTATCCAGTGAACTGGCTTTTATTGGAGCTTCTAGCCTGGAGAGAATTTCTTGGCTGTTCTGGATTTAGGGCAGAGATGAGTGGGCGTGTGGGCGTGGGGTCCCAGGAGCTCTGTCCTGCCTGGGCTTGGAGGAGTGTCACTCACCTCTTAGTCTGATATTCCAAATGATATTTTAACTATTTTGTAATATTTAGGTAATAAGATAATGCTTAAGTCCAATTAAACATTTTTATAAAATTTTGATTGGATATACTTTGTTTTTTTAAACCAAACCTTGTAATTTTTATGAAGAGTAAACCAGAAAGTCTTTTAATTTAAACAGAGATTAGATATTAATTTGTGAACTTTGAGCTTCGAAATTTTAATGTTGTAGACATCATCTCTAAGTCCTCTTTTTTACATACCTTAAATAATTTACTCAGGCCTTCTAAATTTGCCTAAACTTTCTGGGTTATTTTCCCATTCTGGAAATATTCAAGACATCTTCATCTTATTTTTATCATCAAAAATATATCAATTTTTACGTTCTTACATTTTGTTTAATTATGAGTTTTCTTTCTAAGTATAGGAGACATAACAGTAAAAATAAATTGATTATATGTTGTGAAAACTTTTTTCCACCTGGAAGTGAGGAAGACTAAACAATGTCTATTTTCTCCTCATAAGGTCCCCGGAACAAGCCAAAGTTGAATATTACCCTGGAGGACCAATGAGTTTATTGGGTTTAGAGAGTATGGGTGATAACTTAATGATGAAGTTTGAGTGACCCTAAGGCACCTCTAAGAGGTGTTCTAGTGGTCACCTGGGGATCACCATAGTCATTCCTATTATAGACAAAAAAATGAAAGGAAGAGAAAGACAGAAGACCACATTTCAGAGAAAGGGGAAAGTAATATCTTTATTGTTTCCATGAGGAAAGTCTGTAAGTCTATTAAAAGGATACTGGCTTCTGTAATTTAAAGTGTCTCTGTGTTCCTCCCCTTCCTTTATTGATCTCGATTAGTTATCTACCCTTAGTTCTTCTCACCATTTCTCCTTACAATGTCACTTAGAAAAAAAAATAGCTACCATCGCTGCGAGTCTGCTTTCACTTTCTTTATATACCTTTGTCTTAGTTATCAGCAGCTATGACAAAAGTCATCTTCCAGTTTTTATGAGGACATCTTCATGGCTGAACAGCTAGAGCCCTTACTTAAATCTTACCTAATCTATATACTCTAACTTACCCTAATGCCAAAATGCCACTTCCAATTAATTCAGAATTTCATGAAACTCTCTGAGAAGAGTGGCTTGATATTCAGGTGTGGGTTCAATAACCCATCATTTTACATTCTTCTATGAAGGAACACCAACAGTCAACAAGTCATGCTGTGATGATCTTTTATGAGCAGACATTGTTGGTTTTATGAAGATGGCAGGTTGTTTATCTAAAGGATAGTGTACAATGTAACTTTCATAAAAGTTCATAAAAAGAACACTAAATCCCAACTCTACACAGATAATAATGCAATAAATATTACCAGTGTAAATATTGTTGAACATGAGGGCTTTTAAGTTCTCAAGTTAATCTTTTTGATGCTTTGTATTGTACAGAGAATGCTCTACCACAACCATTCTTTAAGTTTTTAGTGCATGAAAGTAGCATACAGAGAAAGCATATATAATCAACATAAAGATGCATTTATTATTGTTCACAGTTTTGCAAGGACACAACACAGGAACAGATGGTGGAAAAACCACTTTTTCAGGTAGAAGGGAAAAAAACTAATTGGCTTAGATCTCCAAGTTTTCTTCTTTACCCAAGGTTTCTTCTTTAGTCATATAAATTTTCTACACATCCTTCACCTTGTGAATGTTTATAGCACATATTATTGTGCCACTGAGATCCAAACCTTAGTTTACAACAAGAAAAATAAAATTGAAGTTGATATTTAACTTTTGATCCATAACTATCAATTTTTCATTCAAAGTTCTTAAGGTAGCTTTCTTATATCACCATTTATATATTTATTGCATACCAGAAACTGAGAGGGATACTTGTCAAAAAGATCAGAGGAAGATCACTGTACCTTGGAGGTTAAAGTGTTGCAACCCCATTTAAATGTTATTTAAATTTAAAATATATTTTTATTGAAATTCTAGAATATCCTTATGAATTTAGGACAACATCTGATATCAAAGTTTCCATTTATAGAACTTTGATTAATGAACCTGACACAAATAGTTGATTAATACTAAATATGGTGGCTGTGAAGATGCAAATTCATATTCCTCATAGTGGTTTAGGGGTGGGAAACCCAGTGTGATTGCAATAATGATTTGAAATATTACATAGTCATTTAATTATTCCATCCTCTTCTTTTGACACAGATATAGTCTGCTGAAATTTGCCTTTGGGACTAAGAATTTTTTTGGAATAAAACTGGATATGTAGTCCTATCCAACAAAATAGATTAATACCAGCTAGATCTTAAAATAACTTTGGTTTTAGCAAAATAACTTAAACACTACATTTCTATGTGAATATTGAAAATTAAGCACAGGAGGCTTAATTAATGGAACTACTAGTTCCATTGCTTAGGCTGAATAACTGGGTTAAACCATGTCTAAAAATTTTACAAAGACAACAGTGAATAAAACCTAGATCCATAGTATGCTCCATTTTATTACGAACCCATGTTGTCAGCCTTTTGTCCATCCCTGCTTTCAGCCTCCTGTTTTGCTCATCCACATGTCTTTAAATTGTGAATTTGATTTTTTTAAAAAAAAACTTTATACATTTTCACCATTAATGTTACACAACAATACCTAAATAAAGTTATATTTTATTTATTAGTTAAAATTTTCAGTTTTCCTCCACAGACACCATTGATATGTTAGGTAGAACTGTATGACATTACAAACATACCAGTTATATAAAGTTATACTTAATTTTAAAGCATCTTAACATGATAATAAAAATATCATGACTTAAAACCATTATGATGAGAAGATTTTTGTCTGATATATTTAAAATGAGTAAATGCAGAAATATTGTTGTTCATTATTGAAGATACTGTTCCATTAATCTGATAGAATATTTTTTTCTGAATTATAGATGCTAAAAGCCAGTGCAATAGAAATACAGTGTACTCACATTCTGCTACCATACTGAGGTGATACAAAGATTTGTGTTTCTTATAAATATTTGAAAATTTGTATAACTTATAAATTTTATACACAACGAAGAATACCGTTGTGTATTTTAGTCACTTGCCTTATCAGCAGACCAGGTGAGTAAGGATGAAAGTAAAGTTAGTGTTTTCTTCTAATTGCTTTCTCAATAGTCCTTTAGACTTTAAAGTGATTTACTTTACCTTTGTACTTTGCAATCCTTGACTTCTTTAGAAATTCATTCAGATCCCTAAATATTCAACAAATATGGCTGTGCAGCATAAACATGATGCTTGGTTGAAGACCTTCATGGATGTAGAATTTTTACATAAACTGCACATGGTTTAGTAACGCTATCAACCATTTCCCAAAATTCAGGTGAACAAGTGTGATTGGGCCACTATTTGGCACTCATGAGAAGCAAATAATTAGCATTATTACTGTCATACAGAGAAAATTAATGTATAGAAATTGTTTCATTTGACTTCTCTGTATATATGTGGGGTTATATATTAGAGCACAAGAGAAAAAAGTTATGTGGAAAATACGGTGTAATATGTATAAAAACAACTATAAGCTTGACTCTTCTGAATATCAGTATCACAGAACCGAATATATAAAAAGTACTTCAAAGATTTTATTTTTGTGAGCCAAGTTAATATAAAATTGGGCTTTCTCGCATATATGTTGATAGATATATATATGTATATATATACATATATATATATACTTCTCACATATATGCCTTTATAAATACTTTGTGTCATTTAAAGCAAAACAACAACTAAAAACCTAAAAGAGATTTACATATTATAAGCATTGATTGTAAGGAAATGAATGGAAACAGGTTTGCAATATGTGGATAACTGAGAAGAGAATTTTGTCTTCTATGATTCTATGAGCTGCATGAATAGCCTAAGGAGTCTAAATACTTATGGTATTAAGTAGATGACCTAGAAGGTTCCTTGAACAGCTTTACAAAAAACAGAATTGTTTTTGGTGAAAAGCATGGAAGATAATGATATCTCACTCTCCCACCTTGGCCTTAGGACTTTCTTTGCCTTCCTTTCTTCTATTTTAAAGATAAGATGGGACATCCAAAGAGTGAGTTCAAATAAACAATATTACTTTTTCCCAGGCCTACTCTCAGAGGAAAAAATATGGAACACAACATTCACAAAACTACATCATACTCAGAAAACTGGAAAAGCAATTAAGTATTTCACACTATACATATTCCATTTAAAACATAGAAAAAAAAAACAAAGTATTACACCATTGTCCAGCAATCTTGTTTTTATATTGTGATAGTTACCAAGAAGACTTTGCCCTTCTGATCTCTTATTACTCACCCTGAAATTATGATTTAGGCTGGCTAATGAAGCTGTAAACCAACACTTGTTTTGGTCCAAATGCTAGTAAAGGCATCCATTTGGTTTATAAAAAATAAATAAAAATCTCTTGGTGAACTGGCCCATTTCTATCATAGCCCCTTCTATTGAATGGATTTACCTTTAGATTAAAATGCATCTTCTGCTCATAAATATATATATATTATATATGGAGAATCATTGATTACAAATTCAAAATAGTCCTTTTCTAGTCAGCTGATTAACTAACACAGCATTCTCACAATTCCACTGGAAGTCACTTTCTTAATCCAAACATTGTTTTTTTGCATGACACTCCAACATCCAAAAGGAACTTTATTTACTTTATAAACATGCTTTTCCACAGTCTTTCACAGCACAACTGATGAAATTAATGAACATTGCTGTTACGTTAGCTTGCTTTCAAGCATAGGTTTGAAAACACATCCTCTAACCAGGGAAATAAGAACTCTGCAATCACATTCCTCTTAGGCATTAAAATTTCTTTTTAATTTTTCATAGCTTGTATAAAGCTGTTGAGGTGCCTTAAATTGTATAGGTCCTCTTCTTCAAAACAGCTGAATGTATTCTGGTTATTCAAAATTTAAAGCATGCCATTTATGTTTGTCACTAAGAATACCTAAAATTCAACATTGGTAGATGATGGAAAGGGCTTAATACTCACTTTTGATAAGATGACTAAGTCCCTGGTACATTATTAAACCAAAAATCTCAGTGAAGTGGCCCCTTCATTTATAGTGTCTTTCTTATTCAAATGTAATCTGAGCTCCTGCTGTGGATCTGAGCGATTAATGCTTCAGCAGTTGTAAAGAAAAAAAATATACTAACCATTTATGCCATGTTAGAATTGTAAATGTTGAAGCTACAGATGCCTAAAGGTGTTTCATTGTATTTTCAGTTACTGTTGCTTTTTATCTTTTAAATTTTATTTAAAAGGAAGAGGTTATTAACTGTTACTTTACCTGTGAGCACAGCATTTAGAATAAACGTCTGGCCCTCTTGTCATTATATAGAAGAGTGCACAGTGCAATTATTGTTATTAAGCAACCAATCAAAATATATTTAGTAAATATCTATATGTTAGTTGGACTCTCCATGTTAAGCAAGTGTTATTTTCCTCCTTAGAGCTCATCGTTTATAGACAATGGTATTTTCTACATTTACTCATCTAGTTTCAGAGCATTCACGTTTTTCCTACTCATTAGTTTATAGTTATAAACAACTTAAAGATTACTCATTAAATCTGGTGTCCTTTTCCACTGCCATTCTTTACATTCTCTAAGAAATTTCTAGTATTACTCTAGCCAACCCTGACTTGTCCAAATTTCTTGAACTCTACAGAAGCTTTAGGACTGTTAAAGTGTAACTGAATTTCTCTTACTAAAATGAAGAATGTCAGAGAAATTTTATGGAACTAAAAGGCATCAAGAATAATGGTTTATTTAATATTTACAAACTATATTTTACTTTGGAAGTTTATTAATAATGTTCTGAGGTCAGTATTTTATTCTTTTTTCTTTCTAAGTGAATTTATAATTTTAAGTACCCCTCCCATATATCTATGTTGTATTCATATGTATATAGGTGTGAGTGGATGGGAGAGAATGCCTGGATGTGTATGTAGAAGCCATATTTCTGCCTTAAGAATCTTCTTTAATAGTACTAAAACTTTGTTTTTGAGACAGGGTGTATCACTGAACATGCTTCCCACCATATGGGCTAGCTGGCTGGCTAATAAATTACCAAGATCAATTGTCTTTTTCCACACACTCAATGCTGTCTTTACAGGCTCACACAATGTCTGGCTTTTACATGAGTACTAGGGATCCAAGCTCAGGTCTTCATGTTTACACAGTGAGCTCTTCATCTCCCACACAATGTAGCCATCTCATGAGCTCCAGGACTTTGAGTTTTTGATCTCTCTATGTAAAGAATTTTTGAAGTACTAGAGAAATTATTTCATTCTTCTGTGCTTCAAAGAGGTTTTTTTTTTTTTTTTTTGGTTTTTCTGTTGTCTGTGTTATAATTGATGGTCAAATTAAATCTCTACATCCAAATTGTTCTCCATTTTAGCTCATCCATCCTTTACATTCCTTCTGTTTTTGATTAGAGATTCAGTCTGTGCTTATTCTTAATATTATTTATTGAAACATCATTATTGCCCTCTCCCCTCAAAAATTTTAGTTATTTTTTGATTGCTTATAAAGTAGGAATATAGTTGAAAACTTCCTTATGGTATTATCATACATTCCTAGAATGTATGATAGGTGACTGTCCCTCCATTTTTCCATCTCCTGCCCCAATTCTCTGGTTAAACTCCTCCATTGTGAGCATTGCTATTCTACTTTTGTATTGCTTATGCTCTTTTACCTCCTGAATTTTTCTGTGACAGCCTGTCTTTTCCCTGTCATGAGTTCCTTTATAGTTTCCTGACGTTTACACACACACTCCCAAATAGAGAAGCTTCTCTACATGAAGAAGATAGGGTCTCTGTCAGCAAGGGAACATGCTGTTTGTCTTTCTGAACTTGGGTTATCTTACGTAATATTTTTAATTTTATCATTTTTTTGCAAATTTCATGTTTTTATTTTACTTTACAGTTGAATAATACCCCACTGTGTACATATACTACATTTTGCTTATGAACTCATTTGCTGGTAGGTATCTAGCTAATTTTCATTCCTTTGCTATTTATTATATGTAAGCAGCAGGAACATAAATGAGCAAATACCTCTGCAGTAGACCTACATTCCTTTTCATCAAGTATTTCTACATATTCTAAAATACTTTGTTTTTCTTCCTAAGGCTTGTCTTCTTCTAATGAATGTCCATTCTCCTTTTGAAGTTAGTTTTGTGCAAATAAGCTTTGTAGTATCCTATGAATTTGTCACTGGCATTTGTTGTCTCCAGTTACTTTAATAAAATTAGAGTTCACAGACATTTAAAGTAACCATTCCTTTCATATGACTGCACCCCCCCCCCAATAAAATCAGTGTTGTAATTCTTTCAACATTTTAGTGTTGCTGAGTCATTGGTGGTTTTTTTTTTTTTTTTTTCCCTTGGAGGTCTTTGGTAATGGCTTCTCAGTACCTGTATGAGCTTGAATGGAATGAGAGTACCATATTTTTCCTTATGAAGTCACAAAGGTATAGGCTTTCTACTCTAATATTGTAAGAAGACTATGGGAACCACAAATGCCCTCTAACTGCCTCATTCTAAGACTTAACAACTTTAAACTCTGTCTTCTTTTCATTGTATTGATTATTTCATTTAAAGCATTAATTAGATAATGAGTGTTTATGCAAAATCTTAATTTTTTCCATTGAACTCCTTGTTCAAAACCTATACCTCAACTACATTTACCATTGTTTAACTAACTCTTCACCTTGAAGAGCCTTCTTCCACATTTAATTTAAACAGAGAAATTAATTGCAATTACTCTTAAAGTAGAGATGACAGAACTTTACAGTTAAACCACTAAAATTTGGGTTATATGTAATTTTTAAAACTGCAATAATTTATATAAATTGTGCTTTTCTTTTATGCTTTGTAAATTTTCTGGAAATAAACATAATGAGAAAAAACCTTCTAACTTAATTTGATTACAGGATGTTGTCATCTCTCAGGATTAGTTTGGATCCACAGTTTTATATTTTCTGTTACCTTGTATTTTCTGATTGCGCCTCCTATTTTGCTCCTGAATCAATCATTTTATCTATAATATTTCCAGAACTTTATGCACCTCATCTTCTTGAGTCTTCTCTCTGTATATTTTATTCCAAACATTTGTGTTTTCCTTCCATTTTTTTTTTCTAGACTAAAGCATACTGACAGAATTCAGGACCTTATACCCCAACGTGGTACAGTGGAACATGAGGGAAGAGCAGAGTCTGGAACATAATTCTTTGACCTCTTCCACATTTCACCTAAGGTCATTAAAGTTTCATTCCAGAGATTTACCATTGTACTCCTTTACCTAGAGGATAGGAATATTTTTCTTTGTGAAAATACACAGCTATAGGCTTGACCAGTCCTTTCCACTGAGTATTAGTCACTTGGATCCAGTGCCTTCTTGGTCTGTTCATGCTTCTCCATTGTTACTCACCTACTCATCACAAGTATCATAAAGTATTAATGATGTCATACTGCTTTGCTTGAAGGTTTCCATTACATATAAAACTCAAATCAATGTATGTGTTTTTCTCATTTACATATTTTATTGGTTTAGTTGCTTCACCCCTGAACTTAGCAATGGGTAAAAAAAGACTTCTGAAAGACTTTTGGATACAAGAAAATAATAATTTAATACAATAATTTGTTATTATCCAACCGAATTTGTAATTTTCCAATTACACATTTGGAAAATCTTTCTTATTGTAGTTCTCATATGAATACTTTATGATATTCCAACCCAGTTATGGCTGTCTTGAATTTTTTAGAAAATGAAGATCTTTCTTTTTTTATGTTTGGCCCTCTATTTTTTTTATTTTTATTTTTTATTGTTTTATTGAAAATCAGTATCAAACATTATATAAAAAGCAAAACATTCAGAATAGATAACAAAAACCCCATTCATTATCAGAAAATTTTGTTAATTTTTAATTTTGTTTTAGTTTCACCGTAAACACATCATTTTTTATTTTATCCTTATTTCTCCTCCAATCATATGAGAGGAGACTATCCTTTAACTACAAGCCAGGCATTGCTCTGGATTATCCATCCTCCTTCAGATCCTGTTTGTCTGAGACTTGGCTTTTCTCTTCCCCATTTCATTCATTCCCAATTTCTTAAATCTTTTTCTAACATTTACTTTTCAGTTTAGACTATTTTTAATTTAGTTTAATATGCCAGCAAAAATAGTTGATTTATTTTATCTATAGAATGGGTTTTAAAAGGAAGAGAGTGTTACTGGAGGTGGTGGGGGGGGAGAAGGGACCTTGAACAAGGATATACACAGAAAATGTGACTTTATTCATAATAATAAAAAAGACTGAAAAAAAGAAAAAAATCCATATACATAACAATGGTATTTATATTCATATAATAAAAGAAAGTTCTTTTCAAAGACACTTACACATTACACACTGTAAAAGAAAGTTAAACAAGTAATAGTATTATTAATTTAGCTATAAATCCAAAAATTATATAAAGATGTTGTGTGTTTATTATATAACTGAGTTCAGCTGTGCCTAAGATTGTGCCAGTTCATGGTTCCACCATTACATCCTGACTTCTATCTCTGTTCCTTACGAAAAGCTAAGGCACTGATTCACTCCTAACATGACAATGGAGCCTGTGAACTATTCAGACTTTCTATATGTCAGCTGCACTCAGTGGAGTGTCTGAAATGTTGTGCTCAGTTTTCTCTTCAATTACATCTTGAGGACCTTGTCATTGATAATGTTGTTTTGAAGGGCTTTACAATTTTAGCTTTAGAATTCAGCTACCTATGACTATTTTCTGAATCTTTTTTGCCTCATTTTGGGTATTATTTGGAACGTCTTCCTTGTCTGATATTCAATGTTCTTCAGTGTTTCTACTGTCTTGTCATGTGTTCCAAAGGTCTAAGACCTGGTAGGTCATTCAGTGCTCCCAATTTTATCTTGAATTTTCAGCAGAATGCTATCTTTTTAATCTTATGTTATCATTTTCAATTCTCTTTAAAATTCATTGCCATCATTATATTATTCCCCTTGGTCATGTCTTCTCACATGCATTAGTAATTTCTTGGGCATAAATGACTCTAATATAAATCCAGAAACCTCTCTGGTTTCTAGGTATTCCAACTAGACCCTCATGTTATATGCCATAAAGTTTTCTCTGCTGCACATGCTATTTGAGTTCACATACATTAGCAAGTTTACTTTGTGATACTAGCTGAGATGTCTCAGCCTCTTTTTATCCTTTTGTCATCTTTCACTTATGCTAAGGGATAGTTCTATACTAGATAAGGTATGTACAGCCTTATGACTTTTTCTGGGCAACATTAGATGAAGACTTGTCTTTGACCATAAATTCAATAATCACTAACAAACACTGATGAACAAATATTTATTTACATTTTTATGATATATGCCACCATAGATAATCAAAAATCTCACATAATAATTTTTTTTAGTTTTAGATTTCTTTATTTTATTATATCAGTGTCTTAGCTATTATGCATTGTAGGACATGTGTACCTGGTGGTTGCAGAGTCCAGAAAAAAGTGGTGGGTCCCCTAGGACTAAAATTACAGATGGTTATGAACCTCTATGTAGGTGCTGGGAATAAAACCTGGATCTCTTGTAAAAACAAGTGCTCTTCTCTGCTGAGCCAACTTTCCTGTCTCTCATATCATAATATCAGTTAAACAGTGTAGAAAATGAATATATCTGAGTAGTAAAACCTCACTGGTAATTTTTAAAATGCATTTTATTATAAAACTTAAAAAAAATATGAAGCAGTGGGGGATTTAATTTTGTACTCAGGAAGCAACTATATCACTCTCTGGTTCAATGGAAGCTGTCCTCAGAGAGTTCTTTTGCTATAAAACTTAGTAGGGATTTTGATTCTACATTTATATCAGTGTACTTTCTTCAGAGAAGAGTAGATTTTAACCATAGGTGCTACAAATAATAAGAAAGTAAAATGATTAGAACATAATACATATAAAATTCTGATAAGATACAGTTTTCAATATTTTATTTAAGTTGAATTCAGGAAACATTCCATTTGAAAATTTTATGAATAACACATTTATGTCAACTGAAAATTGGGCCATAAACTGAATTATTGACTATTTTGAAACCTTGAAACTTTTTCAAATTCCTGTGTCAAAATGAACAGCAAGGGTACATGCTTCCACTATTCACAGTACTGTGTCTAGCTAACATGGGAAAGGGCATGAAGTCACAAGAATTAATTTGAGCTTGCATAACCTTGTCATGATTCAAATGTAAGGATGTGTTGGTTTACACCTTGAACATTCTTGCTTAGCTCACTTAAATGAGCCCTAAATCTGTTAAAAATGACAAATTCTTGTCAATTTTACTTTTCAAACTCGGAAACAATTTTTTTTCCAAACTCTAAACAACTTGATAACATGTTGCAAATCATAAAATCTTTTAAACAGCTGGCTTCAGTCTAGCAATCTTATTTCTAAAAACTAAATGGATTTGGCCATAATCTGTGTTAGGATCTTTAAGGAATTCTCACATTTGGAGATGAGTTAATCCCTTGGCTCTTAGAAAAATTATAGTTTTGATGAGTTTGTATGATGTTACCAAGTTTTAATGTTTTATACATAAGTTTTTACTTGATGTCCTATACAATGTTACTTAGTTACATATGAGATTTAAGTGGCAATTCATTATTTGCTATAGATATTGCAAGTACTTCTCTCTTAAATATCATTGCAGGGATACTTTCAGGAACAATACTAAATATGTTTAAAATAAAATAAAATTACTTCCATATATTCTACTCCTTAATATAAGTCTGTTAATTCCCTGTGTCCTTCAATGACACTGGCTCACTTCTTCAGGATGCTACATTATTTACCAGTATTCCTAATAGAAATGGCAAATGGAGCTGTATCTGCAGCATCAATGCTGTTATTACTCACTAAAGCATAACAATCTAAATTAGTTTCTCTGCCTATAAACTTCTTCTGATAAATTTTTTTCCAAATATTTTTGAGTATCCTGGTTATAGTCTGATAAACCAAATTGATTTGAGACGCTCTCCTTTACATCGTATTTCCCACACAATGCTTAACAAATAATTCATAATATGTGGCTTTGACATTTTATTACGAAATATGTTAACACGTAACTGATTTAAAACAGAATCTGAATTATAAATTTTAGGAAAGATTGTTTGTTAGTATTTTGCATGTGGAAGAACAAGCCAGCATGCTGCCAAGGGAGCCATATTAGGTTTTTCAAGGAGGGAAAGGGGGAGGGGGAAGAGAGAGAGAGTAGGGGGCAGAGAGAAAGAGAAAAGAGGGAGTCTCCCACGTGGTTGGGGAGAAGGGACACAGGGAGGGAAAAATGCTTCCATTTGCACAGAACACTTGTTTGGAAAGTTAATTGTTGCAAAATATAGTACTCTAGGAGGTCAAAACCTAGAAGCTTGGTGAGGTCACTGTGTTCTCTGCTACTGAAGCTTAGAGAGAATTTTCAGTCATCACTTAAACTGCTGTCTCAAGGTAAGTGAAAACACTCTAGAATAGGTCGCAGTTTCTAGGGTGATTTTGCTGGGACATAACTCCATTATGCCAAATCACCCCAAGCGTTCATCAAACATTAGGACTGTGGCTCCAGGAAATATTCCCAACCCACGCTGCAACACTATAAGGATCTGTAGGTTAAACAATATAGTCTGAGCTACGTACTATCTTGAGGATTGCCGGCAAAGCCTCAAGGATAGGTGCCTGGAATAACCCTGCAAATGAGTCCCCTGGAGAAGCTTCAGTAGTGGGCAACGCCAGGAGTAGGGGAACACTTACTGACTGGGGCCAGTGGTGTGTGAATGTACACTGTAACAGAGCAAATGGAAGGGCAAATCTTGGCAGCGACTGCGACTTTTGGATGAGACTTTCTTAGATTATGTGCACCTAACTCTAAGAAGAGGCCTCCCAGGTTTTAGCACCAATGTTAGTATTTCAAGTGTGAAAGAAATTGCCAGCACACTTGCAAGGGAGCCGTGTTAGGCTTATTAAGGGACAGGTGGGGGAGGAGAAAGAAAGGACAGAGAGAGGGTGGTGGCATAGAGGAAGAGAAAAAGAAAAAGTCTCCCACATGGTTGGGGATTTTAAAGGTAGACACACCTTAAAGATAAACATCAGAGGCTCATTGGAATGCGGGTATGGCCACAGGAATGCAACACCTAATACTGTTGAGAAGACAAACTTTCAGTGTTTGTCCTGACAACACAAATTTTGTTGTGTATTGAATTTAGCAGCTTTGCCTTACTTACTCACCTCAATGGTCATCTACACATTTCTATTGAACAATCTATCAACCATAATTTTTGTCTTGATTTCCCTTTTAGCCATTCTTATATTTATAGTTATATAAAAGAAAGCATATTTACTTTTATTGCAAAAAACTTATATGAAAAATTAGAAGAAAAGATATGTGCCCTTTTACATCTCTGCTGTTTGAACAAGAGTTCTGGAAGTAAAGCTTAGTATATGGTGTACATGGCAATCTGAGTTGCAGAAGTACAATTGGTAATAGATGTTTTCTAAGTAACACTAAATACCCATTTTTTTGCAATGTTAGTTTAGATCTTTGGTCATCACTGCCTCTAATTAGCTAAGTCACATGTAATACTAAATATTACCAGTTCAATTGTTAGGACATGGAGGATAACATACTGGAAAGAGCATGTTACTGTAAAACTAAAGCTATGCAAATCTAAAACAGCGAGAACATATATACACTTATTAAGTGTGATATTTGTACATGATATTTTTATCAACAGTGTTACGGTTAAGGGTCATTTAGTTTCCTTGCATCTAAAAAAAAAAAAAAAAAAAAAGTAAGACAAATGAAGAATAAAGAAATAAATTACAAGAAACTCCATCATACAGTTTTAAGTTTGCTGTGTTTTCATAGGCTGTATTCATAGCTATCCTGGGCTACATCCTATGAGCTACAAGTTGAATTTACCTGAAGACCAAAGCATTTTGTTTTCCCTTATCCTGGCTGGCAATGGCTTGAAGAATGTTATCAGATCTCCAGGAAAACCAATGGATATCTTGCAACTAAGTGTATTAGCACATACATGATGAGTGGAATATTCCTGACACCTTTCCCTACAATGAGCATGCATGAAATAACTTATGTTGAGGCATTTTACAAATCACATAAATAAATATTGTTTTGAACTAAATATAGGACCAAAACACCATCACTTCTATATCTCCAAGGACATCTAGACTCTCCAAAATCTACGAAAGAATTAGAAAGACCTGGGGATTTTTTTCCCCTTTACCATTTTGGTGTGAATATGAGCTTGTTTTACAACATGTATGAGCTCTACCTGTGCCCATTGTTCCTTCCAACATCCTTCTAGTACCTTGAGTCTATTGGATGCTTCTATTTCTGTACCATTCAGACCAGAGATACTATGGATGAGAATATTTCCATTTATTAACTGTTATCTTTACTCTTTAGGCTATCTATCAAACTTGTTTACATTGGCACTCCCAATAAAAAGACCTTTCACAACTACTATCTGATTCCATTGAAAGTTAGCCTAGTAAATAGTGGGTATGAGCACCAGAGATAAGTTCTAATGCAGTTACTTGGCTTGTTTGAATAGAGTAACTTGCCTTTCATGCTCCTTAGTTTGTATTATCTACAGAATGAGGAAACATAGTTGATTGTTATGGTGATGAGATTTGATGTAAAATAGACAGCAAGTACAATTGTATAGTTTCAAGATACCTTCTCTTTAAGGAACTATCAGCATTATCTTATTTTCTGGAAACTCCAAGACAGTCTTTCCCTTTTTCGGTTCTTTCTTTTGGCCAGATTGACATACTCATTTCTGGTTTGTCAGTCCCCTAAACATAGCAGCTTTTAAATATCTATCACTTTGGCCATGGCACTCTTACTTTTCAAATACATTTTTTTTAATCTGTTAAACTTTAAGCAGCTGATAATGCCCAATTTAATGTGTAATATCTTTGTCTCTGATTACATGAGCATTTGCATACTTAACACATGGCACAGATAGATTCCTATCTCATTCTCCTAAGGAGTGATGAACATTTTGAGAGTATTTGATATATCAATGTATTTGATAATTGTTTTATTACATTTATAGGGAATATAAATTTGTATTTTGTAATATTTTATTATTTATTTGTTAATTTTATTAAGAAAATAAAATATAATAAATAACACATAAATCATCACACCAAAGTTAGGAAAGACAAATCAAGAGAAGGAAAAGAGCCCCAAGAGGGGGCACTAAAATCAGAGACCAACTCATTCAAACACTCAGAATTTCTATAAAATTACTCAACTGAAAGCTATATTATATGTAGAAAACCTAGTAAAGATCCATACAAACATTGTGCTTGCTTCTTCAATCTTTGTGAATCCATACAAGCTTTGCTTGGTTGATTTGAAGGCCTTTATTTATTTTTTTTCTGGTGTCCTCCATTCCCTCTGGCTCTTTTACCTTTAACCTTCTCTTCCATGGAGTTCCCCAAGTTCTGAGTAGAGGAATTTAGAGCTGTTTGTTCCAAGATCTCCTCCCCTTCTAAATAATGCCTTACTGTTTGTTGGTCTCTGTATTTGTTTCCATATGCTGATGCAAGAAGCTTCTCTGATAAGAGCTAATTAAAACACTGATCTAGGAATATAGCAGAAGATCACTAGGAGTCATTTTATCCTTACTTCTTAAAACAGTAGTATTGTTTTTTGTTTTTTTGTTTTTTTTTTTTTTAACCTTGGATCTCTAGAATAGGCTGCCTCTAGTTTTTGATTTTTCAAGCAGAATTGGCTGGGTTTCGTCTCATGAAATAGAACTTTAGTCAAATTAGATATTGCTCTAGCATAATTAGAAGATAGGATATCATTGTAGTTCGAAGGTGACTGGGATGGTTTTGGCTTTTTCTTTGGTTAGCTGCAAAGTATCTTTCCTTACCAAAGACACTAGAACCTAGTGGGAAGTTTTTATGTATTCACCAGCTCAACCTTTCTATGCCCAATGAGCTCTATAGATGTTGTTTTCAGCAGTGGAGCCTGACTGTCCATTTATGGAGAGCAACCTATTATCTGGGCAAAAACTTGGGTTGTTTGAGGATTTCCTTATATAAATCCATGCAATTTTATGACAGTTTAAAATTTTAAAGGAAAGTAAATTTCAGATCCCTCCCTCTTTTTCAACTAACTTTTTAATTACCTCCTCTTTTTCATTTAATTCAATCACTGTTTTGGTTATGGAGTATTTGAAATTCACTACTGACTGGTATCTATCTTTCCTGTCATTGGATTACACAGAAAGGCAAGATAACAACAGACATCATAATAATTTTTAGTCTGTTTCCAGTTGCTACTTTAAGTTACCAAAAAATGATTCCTGACAAATAATTGGTTTAGTTCATGATTCTGATGCCCAGATATAAGCATCATGGTATTGGTATCTTGGTGACACTTCTCTGCTCAAATCATAGAAACATGATGGAGAAGAGAGGAGAAATTATATGATAAAAAAGAAAGTCTAAGAAAATCTGTTATTGCTTATTATTATTATTATTATTATTATAAACAAAGAAGTCACACTTTCTAACCTTGTATATCCTTATTCAAGGTCCCTACCCCCTCCCACCACATCAGGTCATTCTTTCTTCTCCAAAAATTCCCATCCCATCCCTGGGCAGGCTGCAGGCAGTCCCATAGTCCCACTGCCCCAATATTGCTTAGTTCAGTCTCCACTCCCGGCAGATCCAGTTTTCTCCCCCCTTCCTCAAGAGTGAGTTAGGTGTTCCTCTAGGGAGAGTGGGATCCAAGGTGACAGTCCAGGGTGTTTCTGATCCCAAGCTGTTCAGTGGTTGTGGTTTGCAGCTTGGGCATGCTTTGCTTTTTTCTTCTTTGTTTATTTGCTTGTTTAGAGTCCACTAATGAATGAGTACATCCCCTGCTTTTCTTTCTGACTTTGTGATACCTCACTCAGTAGGATATTCTCCAAATCCATCCATTTGCCTGGAAATTTTAGGAAATCATTTTTCTTACTGCTGAATAGTATTCCATTGTGTAGATATACCACATTTTTTTAATCCATTCTTCAGTTGAGGGACATCTAGGTTGTTTCCAGGTTCTACTTGGAAACAAATAATGCTGCTATGAACATAGTTGAGCTAATGCCTTTGGAGTGTTACTGTGTTTCTTTAGGGTATACACCCAGAAGTGGTATGGCAGGGTCCTTGGGGAGATTGATTCTCAGTTTTCTGAGAAACCACCATACTGCATTCCAAAGTGACTGAACAAGCTTACATTCCTACCAACAATGGAGGAGTGTTCCACTTGCTCCGCATCCTCTCCAGCATAGGCTGTCCTCTGTGTCTTTTATCTTAGGCAATCTAACAGGTGTCAGGTGGTATCTCAAAGTTGTTTTGATTTGCTTTTCTCTGATGGCTAAAGATGAAGAGCACTTTTTCAGGTGCCTTTCAGAAATTCATAATTCTTCTGCTGAGAATTCCCTTTTTAGATCTGAACCCCATTTTTTGATTGGGTTATTCAAGGTTTTGGCCTCTAGATTCTTGAGTTCTTTATATATCTTAGAGATCAGTCCTCTATCACTTGTAGGGTTGGTGAAAATCTTTTCCCATTCTGTAGGCTGTTGTTTAGTCCTATTGACAGTGTCCTTGGCTTTACAGAAGCTTCTTAGCTTCAGGGGATCCCACTTATTGATTGTTGGTCTTATTGTCTGTGCCACTGGTGTTATATTTAGGAATTGGTCGCCTGCGCCAATTTGTAGAAGTGTATTTCTCACTTTCTTTTCTATCAAGTTTAAAGTGGCTGGGTTTATGTTGAGATCTTTGATACACTTGGATTTGAGTTTTGTGCAGGGTGACAGGCTCAGAACTACTTGCATTTTTCTACACACTTCCATCCAGCTATGCCAACACCATTTGTTACATATACTATCTTTTTTCCATTGAATGTTTTGGGCCTCTTTGTCAAAGATCAGGTGTTCATAGATTTTTGGGTTAATATCTGGATCCTCAATTCTATTCCCTTATTCCACAAGTCTGTTTTTATGCCAGTACCAGGCTGTTTTTATTACTGTAGCTCTATAGTATGTTATTGCTATTTTTATAAGTCACTTCTGTTATAAACAAACATAGTCCCACAAAAACTACCTTTTCAGGGAATTTTTCTACTCATGTATCTACCTTCTAGGTGGACTTTTTTTTTGTTGTTGTTCTGGAAGCTGCTCCCAAATAACCACACTAAGATTTATTTTTGATTGTTAAAGCTCAATGATATCTCATGCTTATTACTAACTAATATTTGCAAGTCAACTTAATCCATTTATATTAGTCTATGTGCTGCCACATGGCTTCTGCCTTTACTTGTATTCCAGCATGCCTTGCTCCTTCTGTGTCTCCTGATGTCCCCTCTGACTCTGTACTTCTTCTTTCAAGCATTCTCTATGTCCCAAGTATTCTGCCTAGCTATCAGTCAAATAGCTTTTTATTAACAATGAGAACAAGACATTTTCACTGTGTACAGAAGAATTATTTTACTCTCTAACTTCCATAGTCCTACTTCTTAAAATGTCACATGCCTTAGCAATGTCACACTGTATCACACTTCCTGCATGTGAACACTTAAGGCTCTTCCAAAATGATGACAGGAATCCCAATTCCTTCCCATTTATTAAGCAGCTAGTAACCATCTGGATACTGTGGCACAATACACACATACCTACACATATCCAGCGCTTACAAGGTCATCTATGTACCCACAATAAGTGGGCCAATTTTACCATTTAAACTTGGCATATGCTTTCAAAGGTGTTGATTATTCAAAATACCTGTTTGTCCAAGTCTATTAAGCTCTAAAACTACATTTTAATGGCCCCTTATATCTAAGCCCTGTTAATATGGCAAATGTTTTAGACCTACTTACGAACACCATTAAATTTCACCACTAATTACTAATAATAGGAATGAAATTAGCACCTGTCTCAGCTGCTTTCCATTTTAGATTGGGCTTAATAAATAGTTAAGAAAATCCTCTGTTGCTAAACATTTAATGAGACCATTTGCATTTTGATTTTTAAAGAGCTTTTATGATTTATCACTCTGTATAATCACTCAAGGACAATTGTATAGGACTTGACACCATTGACTGTACTTCTGAATTTGAACTTGAACCAATGTATATATCTTACATTTTTTAAAATCAGTTTACAATGTAAGATATCAATTTATTTAATGTAGAGACTGTTCTGCTTTGTCTCCAGCACACCACGATGAGAATATCATATCAGTGGAGTAAATGGACATTTTCACAAAAATCATCATTTGATTACAGTGTCACAAAAAATAGGCATGTCTTAATGATACCTTGAAATGTGATCATCCTTCCTGCTACCCTTGCATATCCTGTTACCCCTAGACATTCTAGCAGAGTTTTAAAGTGAACAAAAGCTGGTAAATTGGCAAGTAGCTCAGTGCTGGCTGTAGCAGTATTTAATAGCATACTAGTGTTAGCAGGGATGTAGTTTTGGAAGCATCCCATTTCTTTAAGAATATAATTATCATTTTACTGCTCCACTGAAAAGGTATGAGAAAAATTATGTAAATAGATATATGATAGAAAATGCCAGGGGATATTTCACTGAGCTCAGTCTAACAAACCGTGGGATACAAAGCATTATTTTGTCTATCTTGACCCATTTTCATTTTATATTTATATTATCCTCTGCTTTGGAATTCAGACTAGCTGAATGCGAGATTTGATACTACTAATCACAAACAGTTGTTTATTGGAAATATATTTTAAAATACTGCAAAATGCATATTTTAAAGTTTGCCATCAAAGGAGAGAGAGAGAGAGAGAGAGAGAGAGAGAGAGAGAGAGAGAGAGAGAGAGAGAGAGAGAGAATCTTTGAAGATGGCCAGGAGGTGGCAGCATGGGAGTGATGTAAGAAATGTAGACTTCGAACTTCCAGTAAGTGAAAACTGGTTTCTCTGTTTTGGGAACTATATCAGATTCACAAGCATACAGCTTTCTCCATAAAGGAAACATAGTTAAGAGACTGTCAGTAAGATCTAAATGACAGATTGACCAGAGCGGAATTGCAAAGATATGAAATTGGGCTCTTCTCTACCAATAATGAGGAGGAAAGATGAAAGGAAGAGAGGATGGAGAATGGCGGGGCTCTTAAAATGCTGCTTCCAACCACTTTAAACAAGCTTGATGGAACCCATTAGGGAATCTTTTAAAATTCCAGAGAAGATGAACCCTGGTATTGAAATAACCAATTAATTCCATCTAGGCCATTAGGAAAGAATTAAAGGTCATTATAGTAATTGCACAGGTTCAAAACAAACTCCTCACATTTATCATCTTTAAAGTCCATTTGGGCTTTTAAAAAGCACAAAGCCTATGTTCTATGATCTTATGAATCTCTCATAGAACAAATGTGTGCAGTTTGCAAGAACTCTATAGTCTACTCTGTTCATTTTTAAAGCTGTGAACCTGTTTCACAACTATCACAATTAACTCCAGGTAATTTTATAGCAGAAAAATGAAGATCTTTTAAACCTCAGCTGGGAATCTATATGTCTCTGGCAACATACAGTGTTAATAAAGCTGTAAGGAAAGAAAAAAAATACAGTCCTCCCCCAAAAGAAAAAAAAATATGCAGTAAGATTTGATAGTAGGAATTCTGTTTACTATGAATCATAAAAATTAACATGCACTGCATTCAGCTATTGTTTTCCTTTTCCTTTCTAAATTCATAGTGTGTAGTAAACAGTCTTCTGGAGATAAATTGACCCATTGAGAGTGATGGAGGCATGCTTGGTAGGCAGTGTTTTTTCACATGTCATTAAATAATTAGTTTACTTACTGTTCTTATACAATTTACTTATCACATACAGTCCACTCAGTAATATTCTAGGCCAAGCTGACATACACAGTGAGTTTGAACAGATAAGCAATCATAGGAAAATGAACAGGAGATAGATTAGAACATAGTTGGATGGACAAATATTTTGTGGAATTTCTATGTTGTCCTATATCTATAAAAAATGAAATACATACATACTGTTACTTCCTATTGGAAATGAAATAGTTCAACAAAATTGCATATATGAAACTGCTGTGAATTTACAGAATGAAAAACTCTATGAGTATCTTCTGATAAGGACAAAACAGCACACACATCCCTTAAGAGAAAAGTCACTAGTAAGGGCAGCGTGGGGAGAGAGTTCATTCTCCTGCTGCCCAGCAGTGGGCAGCAAAGGTTGTGTTTGGTTTTAAGATTTTTTTAATTTAATTTAATTTCTTTATTAATTCTTTGGGAATTTCACATTATGCATGCTAGTTCCACTGACCTACCAGTCCCCCATATCTTCTCCTCATAACTGCAGTGCACACCACCAAAAATAAACAAACATGACATCAAACCAAAAAAAGACAAGCAATGAAACAAAGATGGAGGAAAACAGAAGTTTTAAGAGTTTTGACATAAAGCGTCCTTCCCCATAAGAGTCCAGTCTTGTGATGGAGAGAATCTGAAGAGGAAGAAATGGTTTGAAATGAACAAGTTCTTGTTTGGGTTCATTATGCCCTATGTGCCTGTTTGGTGGCCAGTGTGCTGCTGTGCTTGGTTAGAAGAACACCAACAGTTACCCTCATGTGTACAGGTGCCCATTCTGCTTTATGAGTCTACCTTGGTTTTGTTTAGATGTTTTTCCCACTGAGGATAAGGACTAACCTGGCAATGTTGACACACATTTTCTTTTCAACTAGAACTGGTGTTGTGAAAGCCTCAATAACAGACTAGTTCCATTAAAAGATAAATATCTGTAAAATTAAAAAGTGATGGAATCTCAGCCAAAAGGAACAATATTCATTGGCACCTATTCCAAATCAGGTCTCTTCAGAATGATTGAATGTACAATAAATTCAGCCAAGAAGTGAATCAATCCATAACAGCATTAGTGAGATTAGTAGACTTTTGAGTGAAGCCATTACCTGAGTAAAGATTGTTCTTAACATTTTCACTTTGGTTCTTTTTTTTATTTTTTATTCATTTTTGAATAAAGGCTTATCTTTTATCTGTGTATCCCCTTGTTCAAACTCCCTTTGCCCTCCTCTCCCTCCCAGTTACTCTCTCTTCTTCAGTGTTGACTCTAGTGAAGAAAACAAGAGATGAGTGGTCTCTGACACACCCTGCTCATTTTTTTAACACTATTTTGGGGTAGAAAAAGGGTAGTTATTTAAAACATAGGCAAATCTAGTTAATTACATACAAAATGGACTCAACTCTTTGACTACTCAGCTTTTTTTTTTTTCACTTCTCCATCTATGACTAAATACTTTTTGTGCCATTATTAAAATTATGCATTTGATCTATGGGACTAAAATACAACCTCTTAATGTTCCTTAATTAGTAATTTTACAACATTTTTGTGCTACCTCTATGATAGAAACTATGACCAGCTTTTATTCTTCTGTTCTTCTGGCCTTTGAGAAGAATATAAAATAATAAAAATAAATGAAACATTTTTTAAATTTATAATCTTATAGTTTGTAATTTTAGTTGTAAAATATAGCTAATACAAAAATTGCTATAAATTGTTCCAATTAAAATTCTTTGTCTTGTTCATTTATTTTAAATCTTTAATCTTTCTTTAACTTGGAGTTTTGTAGTTGCTGTCTCTTATCCTCTACTTTTCTGCATTACTGACTGTCCCAATCCTGTTCACCTGATATTTCAAAGAAAAATCTTTCTTTATCTTTTTTTTAATTGAAATATTGCCTAACTGCCTTCTCTTCATAAAAAGGTATATATTTAGAGGAGAAAAATGAAAATGAACTGTGTCAAAATTAATACAGAAAAATTAGTGTCCCAACACTTTAAATTCTATATCTTAACCTATTTTTCTATTTTTTTTTGTCTTTATCCTTAGCCTTTTCTGTATTCAGAATACAGAAAACTCACACCACAGTAATTTCTACCTAAGTACAAACAGAAGTCACAGACATTATGTACAAGTCTCATTTCCCAATATAATATGCATAATACATTTCCACACATTGGTGAGCCCATGAGCATTTTCGATTTACTGAGGGGCCCTGTTTACCCCAAGCTATTTTATTGACATCAGTGTTCACAACCAGTATAATAATATCTGTTCTCTTATTGAAATAAACTATATAAAACTATTCATTAGACTGAATAATGAAAACATAAATTTTGTGAGTAAAATGTTAATAAAATTAGTATTAATATTGGAAAAATCAATATTTTGAGGGGCATTTTGATTGCTCTTGACAGGCCTGGGTTTCCATTTTGTTTTGCTTTTGTCTATGTAGCATTTGGGGGGATTCTGGCATGCTTTTTTTTAATTCATAGCTGGAAAATCCTTTTAATTTTTATTCTGATTATGTACAACTATAATCTCATCACTTGGGAAGCAGAGACAGGAAGATCATTAAATATTGCACTATCCTACACAGTGACATTTACCCAAGAAGACAAAATAATACACACTCCAAAATAACACAACCTTGCTAATGTGATAATTTTTCTTTCTGATCTGCTGACAAAATTCTTCAGATTATCTGCTTTTCTCCCAATAATGAATGCAACTGTGAAATGTACACAATTAAATTAATACTTGCAAAATAAACTTATATTTTACTAACTAGTAATAGGCATGTGTAATACTATAAATGGGGACAGAAGTTGATCAGACAAGAAGAAAGAATACTCCCCCTATAGGAACACCTGACTCAGTCTTGAGGTTGGGGGGAGAAAATTGGATCTGTCAGGAGTGGAGACTGAACTAAGCAATATTGGGGCAGTGGGACCATGGGACTGCCTGCCATCTATCCAGGGAGGGGATGGGGAGTATGGAGAAGAGTGAATGAACTAATGTGTTGGGAAGGGGAAGGGAACTTGAATAAGAATATACAAGGATAGAAAGTGTGACTTCTTTGTTAATAATAGTAATAATAATAATAATAATGAAAAGAAAAAGAATAAACTGTAATTTTAGCAAGGAAGGTTAGAATTAAAATTCTCAAGATGCCGGGACCTGTGCTCTCTGCGGCGTCCCAGCGCACTCTGGAGCAGGGGCAGCTGAACTCTGCACCTGGCCACACCCGCAGCCCCTGCTGCTCAGGGAATCTACTAGGAGCCCTACTGCGACCCTGAACTGAGTGTTCTGAGCAAACTAACTGCAGGGGTCTCTGAGGGGCGGATTCGAACCCTGACCAGAGGTGAGGAG